>PVKU01002431.1:0-230008 GCA_004027475.1 Anoura caudifer
GGAATGTCACATCACCTGCATTCTACTGGTCAAGGAAATCAGTAACTCCTGTCCATCTTCACAGGGAGAGAAATTGAAGTCCACCTCTCAGTGGAAGGAGTAAAAGTATATCTTGGGCCATCATTAATTTTTAATGTGTGTACTTCAGTCATCAGAATTGAAAAACTATGTGTGATTTACAGAACTCATCTCTGGCTTGTATAGGCTTTAGTTTCTATATACTCTGTCAAAAATTTTCCCTTCTTTTAGCAAAAGACTTTTCAAAAGTTTCCACCCCCTTTAATCTGAGTTAGGCATTCCTGCTGCACATTATCACAGCTTCTTATTATAGGGCTTATTATACTTATGTTTATAATCTATTTTTTGCTGCCCTTACTAAAATGTGAACTTGTGAGTAGAAATTTTATTGTTGACATCCAAGGCAGCCATGAAGAAGCTCCTTTCTGATATGCCTCAAAGGAGAACATGCTGTGTCGTTAATATAAAGTGTTTGGCTGCAAGTCTGGGATTTACTGTCCATCGTGTCAAAGTCGTATTCTTCCTGACTTGGCCTTGCCAGTGACTGACGACAGGGGTGCTAGAGCCAGGGCATCCCTGCCTGAGCGGGGCCTCTGAAGGGCAGTCTTTGTTCTCAGGTTTCTTATCAGCCTTCTTGAGATTTTTCTTCCTCGGAACCGCACTGCACTCTGAATCCTTTTCTATCCAGTCTGTCCATTTTTTTCTTTCCTTTTCACAGGTATCAGATCTATAGCATGCGATGAAAACTCTCAGTCTTCTTCATCCTATTGTCTTCATTTTTCTCTGCTGCTTTTCCCCATGTAAATGTATTGCCTTTATGATTCCATCTTTCCATCTGGTTCTCAGGGTATCAGAACTGATAGAACACTGTGTTCTAGCACCTAGTATTGTTCCTATGATAATGGGGGAGTTCAATGAATGCTATCAATAAAAATAATTAAATGAGTAAATATATAAATAGGTAAAAGTATGCATCTCCCTTCACCATCTGCATAATGTATAGTTAGAGAAAATATTTTGCTATGGAGAAATTGGGACTGATAACATTCTGTGACATTTTTTAATCCATGTGCTGTATTTATAAATAAAACCTTTAACTGTTTATATCATATATATTAAATTATTTTGAATTATATTCTCCTCCTGTAATATTATCTGTAATGAAACAAATAAAATAAGTAGTGCTCTTAATTATAGTTTGTAATTTATAATAATTTATATATATTTCTAGGTAGATATAGTCTTTTAAAAAGCTAAATGCATCTTCCATTATGTTTCTATAAATTTGTAATTATTCATCAAATAGTGAGAATAGAAAATGTCATGTAATGTAATATGTTACTTATGTATAAGTAACAATATATTTTTTACTAACTCATATGGCAAAAATATTACCACTGGCAGTCAGAAATATCAGATAGTGAAAAAGTAATGCTTCTTAATTTTTCAAAACTTTTATTTATTTAATTTTAGAGAGAAGGGAAGGGAAAGAGAAAGAGAATGAGAGAAACTTCAGTGTATGGCTGTCTCTTGCATGCTCCCAACTGGGGAACTGTCCTGCAACCCAGGCCCGTGCCCTGACTGGGAATCGAACAAGTAACCTTTCCTTTCCCAGGCTGGTGCTCAATCTACTGAGCCACAATAGCCAGGTCCATTTCCTATTTTTTAATGTCAATTGTAAACTTTTCTTCCCTCTATGGACATTTTTCTTTTAGGTCAAACATGGTTCTAAATATAATCTAATAAAAAAACACCTCACATATTCATTATTTTTTTCCTCGGAGGTGAGTGATACATGTTATCTAGTACAAATATATACTTAGAGTTACAATGCTCATTTGGTAGCTTACAAAGATATTTTCCCTAAAAAGTTAATAATGTATGAATTTTCTCTTTACAGACTTATTATGCTATTTAAATTTGAAAACGTTTTGTAAATGTTAATATGTCCCATTGCATCATTTCCATCCACTTCCAGTATAATGAAATATTAATTGTTGGAGAGGAAGTGATAGGGTAGGAAAATGGAATGATGGATATTGATAAAATCTTACATAACTAAAGTATATATTTCTATATTTAAAGATTCAGAGTAATCTTTAAAAATCCCATTTATATTTACTCTTTTTCTCTAGATAGTTTAAATTAGACATTAAGTGAACATACTGGTTTTTTTTTCCCCCACATTAGTGGAAATTCTTATCTTCTGCCCAATTCTCTCTTAATGTAAATTGCTGTCCTGACTTGGAGTTACCTAAAATTAGACTGACTAATTTTATGTCGGTTCTATGACTTATGTCATTGTAATCTTCTTCAATGTTTCATTTGATTTCATGGGCCCTTTTTATTCCTCTGTCCTTTTCTCATTCTGCTCTACTACATCTTCCCATTCATGGTAAACAATCTTTGCTTTAAGTTAATGTAAATTAAAATTGAATTTATTGCCCTTGCTGGTGTGACTCAGTGGGATGGGCATTGTCCTGTAATCCAAAAGGTCGCTGGTTCCGTTCTCAGTCAGGGCACATGCCTTGGTTACGGGTCAGTTCCCTCACTGAGGGTGTGCAAGAAGCAACAGAGTGATGTTTTTCTGGCCCATCAAAGTTTGTCTCCTTCTCTCTCTCTTCCTTCTTCTCTCTCTAAACAATAAATAAATAAAAGTTTATTTTAATTGAATTTATTTTGAGAACAGAAATAATTGGACACATTTTTATTGCCAACAGTTTATGATCTCTGAGTTAAAATATTAAATACTGCATTCCTAATTCAACATCACATTTTTATTTTTCCTCCCCTTATTTTATAACAATTTTTCATTTAGTTTTTGCCATTTCAGTTTCCAAATATCTAAAATTAGTTGTACCATCATCTTTTGATCAGTATCTAGAATTTTTAAGAGAAAATTGTCAAATAAATTTTATCAACAAAGGAAAAAATATGACAATATATCTATGTTGACCATCTCTTGTGAAAATGTAAAAAAGATAGGCTAGGGCATATTTAGAGAGATCTAAGTGGCATTTCTTTGAAGACAATACTATTAAAAATTGTATGTTTTCAAAAACTATAGCATGTTTTCATTGTTTCAAGCAGATTTTTCTCTTTTTCCCTATAAGCTTTATAGATCCAAGGTTGGCTGAGTAATGTACTCTGACATATGTCTTATATTTCTTAAGATGTTAGAGATTGGATCTTCACTTGCAATCAAGTGACTTCTTCTCTGATTTATATCTGAAGTTCCCAGTTCCCTCTCTGCTGTACGCAGTTCTGTCTTAATGTGTGTGCATTGGAATGCATGGGTGTGCATGTGTGTATTTTGATGACAAGAGATGCACTGTACAACAATTAAAACAAATGTAATACTTTTTCAAGAGGGTCTATAGTATTTTTTCTGTTTTCTTTTGTGCTTGGTAAGGACTAGTGTGAAGAGGAGGAACAAATTTTTATTTCCAAGAAAATCTCCCTAATAGTAAGAAAAAACTCAGAACACTTATATTTTTCTTACTCCAGGAGATAAAACAATTAATGTTCTGCCTACTTGGTCATTTTGAATGCTATGGCCACACCGTACACACGCTCCCTCAATGGCATCTTCTGGAGTAAGATGTACTATGGAGTATATATATCTTCTTAGATGGGCATCTAGTACATCCCACTGACTAGTACAGTGAAGTCATCGTTGTTCTCACATGTGCATTCCAGTCCACTCTCCTTGGCTGCCAAGTTACACTGATGTCACACAAACCATTCTTGTTATATTAACAATGCAGCACTTTCTCCGGACAGACCTTGCATCCTTACTAAATTTTTTCAGAGGGCCATTAACAAGTAATGGTAGAAGTCTTGGCATATTAAGAAAATTTACTCCATAATGTTACTTCTTTCACATTTCTTTATGGAAAACTATGATTTTCACAGACTTACATTGATCTATTTGTAATTATAGGTGCCAGAGATCCTTCTGTTGCCCATTGGACATGTGTTTTATGACTAATATTCTGACTATAATTGCATGTTTTGGAAGGAAGTGAAATCTCCCAATTCTGCTAGAAGAAACTTTAGATACCCTTTACAAAGTTTGGCACATTGTTTCATCCCATTTTATTTATTTATTTATTTATTTATTTTGTGTGTGTGTGTGTGTGTGTGTGTGTGTGACTCATTATTGTACCATAGTAGAGATAAATTAATTCATTGAGGGTACCCATAATGGAAACTTTCCTATGCCTGTGGTTTGAACATACTTCCTCTTTAGACAAGTTTAATTTATTATTTTTTATTGACGTTTTACAGATGCCCCCGTTTCTCCCCCTTTGCCTATCTCCACTCAGTCCCCATGCCCCCTCCCTCTGGCCATCACCGCACTGTTGGCTGCATCTATGGGTTATGTATATACGTTTTTTGGCTAATCCCTTCTCCTTCTTTCATCCAGTCCCCCCCACTTCTTAGTTTTTGAGGGAAGACATGAAATGTCTTTTCCTGGGTTCTGATACTAACCTTGAGCCACTTTAAATACTTTCTGAACATCTTTTGGTTAATAGAAAAGTGAATAAGGGAATGAATGCATGAATGATATCACTTTGTTGAATTAAAGAGCACTTGATTTCATTCTTTGTTTATTGAAAACCTATTGATAATTTTTAGTAGATTGAGAAATCATAAAAAACATTGATTCAAAGTAAAGCTCTTGTTGACAATTTTCTCAAGTATTCTGCTATGTAAGAATGTAAATGAAATGAGAATCTAAAGGACATGACAGAAAATGCAAACAGTTGGAGTGGTGTTAAGTGAAAACAATGTAACACCTTGATCAGATAGTTTAGTGATGGCTTGACTAAATCTAATTTTCCTCCTAATTTTGTAAAAAAATAAGAAAATGTAGATTACTCTTCTCTCCTCATTATGAGGAAGTTTAATGTGATCATAATGAAAGAAGAAATCCTTATGGATAAAGTTTACACTAGCGTCAATATACCCAGATCTTTGATTTTTTTCTTCCTTTCAGTGTTGGCTTTCTTGATTAGAACAGCAGGGGCCCCAGGAAGGATGTTTGAAAGTTTATTAGTGTAAATTGTATTCTACATTTAGATTACTTTTCAAAACAAAGTAATGAATATGTATTCTTCTTAGCCTTTAGTTACAAAGTTGCCTATTTCTAAACTTTTCACTGCTCATGAATTAGCAAATATTTATCAGGTACCTATTCAGTACAAGGCCCTATACCAAATCCTAGGTTGACATGCAAACTGAAAAGATAAATAAGGTAAATTCTCTTTGACTTGTATTTTCTTGGTCTAAAACAGGCAGTGGACAGTAACAAGAAAGGTTTAATAACCCAAGCTTAACATAACAATAGCAGTAATTCTGAAGACATCATATTTAATACCTTAAATACAATATAAAATTTTGTGGATGTAAAAACTGGTAGCTTACTTCTTTGACATTTCTGACAGTTACAGGCATGATATGCCACTTCATAAATTGCAGTAATCAGATCATTCGGTTCAAACTACATGCTATCTCATTCAGTAATATTTGCAGAAACACTAGATTTTGACCTGGGAAATAAAATTGTGGATTAAGTTAATCCAGCAAAATGTGTCCTTTTTAATAATACTCTATCATATTTTCTTACAAAACTTTGAGAGTTGCATTTTAAATTTTTTTTATAAATCTGGAATTATTTCTCTTGAAGATTCTTTGATTCCTAGTTTGAAACCATAGCTGACAATATATAGTGAATTAAAGCCTAAAAGATTTCATGTATGAAGCATAGTCATGTAGATTTTATGAAATCCAAAGACACAAACTGTTCCTTCTCTTTGCCATCTCCACCACCAGTCCAGCCCCAGGAGCTTTCTTCCTATCACTTTTTTTTTTCCTACTCCTCAGTTTGCTTCATTCCTCTTTCATTTTCACAACTTTTTAAGACAAAGGTATCATATTTTATGAAGTAGGGAATCCAATCTATTCCCTTTGCATCTTTCTTCTTGAAATATTTGATGGACTCATTTATTTTATTTTTAGAATCATCAAAATTCAGTCCATCAAAATTTAGCTTAAAGATAAACATGAATATGCATTTGTTTGTTTTACTGAGCTCACAGAAGGTGACAGACCCACCTCACAAGTTGGCCATGCACTTAAAGAATTAATTTAAGTCAGAATCTAAGCTGTACCAGTCAGTGATCACTTTTTAGTCTAATTTATATATATTTAACAGCTTGGTTAAGAATATAAACTTTATAGTTTGACTGCCTCTGCTTAAATCTTAGACCTAGTCATATAATCTTGGGCAAGTATTCAACATCTGCATGTCTCAGTTTTCTGTTCAAAATGATGATACTAAAGATAGTACAAAACTCATAGACTAATAGTTTCAGAGGATTTAAAAGTTTCAAACCTGTACAGCATGTGCAACAGTGCCATGTCATAATTAGCACTCAATACATATTTGCTCTTATTATATCTCTGGTTCTGGGAGATGTGGTTTGAAAAATTAAACACATGAAAATGCCATTTATAATTAAATGTTTAAAATTTAAGATATATAATGTGAAAGCATTATCTTAATTCTTTAAAAGGTCAAATTATTTCTGAAAAGTGAGAGAAACAGATGAAAATGAGTATTGGAAAATACAATATTATTCAATGACCACAATCCAAAAACATTATTGAATATCAATATTCAGCTACTACTAGAAATTATATGGAAAACTATAGAAATTTTCAATTTCCTTAGAGGCATCTTATTAAATTATTTTATTTCTTTTGGGGTACTTCCTGGAAGTGTTTTATGTATGCTTTGGAAAATTAGTCAACTTAAAATATGTTTTAGACAAAAATATTAGGACATTAAAATACTGTTAAAAAAATTACATAGTAGATGCTCCAGAAATGATAAGTATGATTATATCTATAATTATGATAATTATGTATGCTTTTGAAAAATTAGTCAACTTATATTTTGGACTAAAATATTAGACATTATAATACTATTAACATAAATGCTTGGTAGATATTCCAAAAGTGATACTTATAATGATATTGATTATTCCCATTTTGACTAAGAGGAAGAGACGCTTGCCACTAAGGTTTCTAGTTAAGTGACTGTGGGTGGCAGCAATAAAAACTATTACTTCAAAAATACATGATTGATTTTCTTAGGTTTTGAAGGGAATATATCAAAATATATTGAAATAAAAACAACAATACACACATTAAAAGATGGAAGGAAAGTATGAATGGAGAAAAACACTTTTCTGATCATATTTTGAGAAACTTTACCTATTAAAAAAGTCTTTATGCAGCATGATGGGGAGGGAAAATTAAGTGAAATCTGTACATATATAGTGAATATGTATTTGATAAGTGTAATAGTTCTACAACTAAATATGTAAATAAAACTGAGAAATGTATTGTGACTTAACCCAGTTTTAAATGTGAAGTTGATAGTTGGGCTCGGGGTAGATGGTGATATAAATTTCACATGAGATCCTGCAGGCTGACATCTTAGGTTTGAACTGTGTGGCTCTGATAGGGAAAGATTATCTGTCCTGGGTATCACCTTCTCATCATGTTATCACTTTATATAATATTTCCTATTTTTTAAATTCAGTTGTGATAGTTGATTTGAATATGATTTTTTCATTGTGAGGCCACAGTTTTATCATTATGAGGCCTTGTGGCCTCTTGTTTTTCAAAACCACACAGCTTTAGTGTGTATTTAAATCTGTAACTATATATTTTAAAGGTAAAACAAATACGTAGTGTCTTCAGGTTGGCTGCAGGGATCTGGTATCACAGGTGTTGGAAATATGAAGAATGTATTTTAATAAACACCAGTTATTACGGGGTCAGGATTGATGCTAATAATAATGAAAACACATAATGGTTACAAATGACAGGTGTTACTAGAGGCGTGTGCCAAGGTAGAATGAAATACAGCAAAGTGACAACTGTTCACATAATTTAAGTAAGAACAAAAAATGACACAGAATCATGTTAACCATAAAATTATTTTAAAAACCTACATTTCTTTTAATATTAGGGGTAAGCAGTGGGATTGGGTGAAATGTGTGTGTAAAGGGGGTCAAAATATACAAACTTCCAGGTATACAATAAGTAAGTCCTGTGAATGTAATGTACAACATAGAGACTATAGTTAATGATACTGTACTGCATATTTGAAAGTTGCTAAGAGAGTACATTTAAAAAAATATATTACCAGAAAAAATTCTGTAACTATGCATGGTGACTGATGTGAACTAGACTCCTTGTGGTGATCATTTCACATATTTACAAATATTTAATCATTACATTATAAATCTGAGACTACTATATGTCAGCAATTGCTTAATAAAATAAATGAACAAATAAACAATTATGTAAGAAAGTAAATTGTATCAGGGATTTTAATTGTTATATATTTTTCCTTGACATACATTGCCTTTCTTCTCTCTCTCTCTCTCTCTCTCTCTCTCTCTCTCTCTCTCTCTCTCTCTCTCTCTCTCTCTTTTGTTTGGTCTTTCAGTCTGGCTTCAGTGCAGACACATGAAGATACTTTTTTAGCAATACTTTTAGTCTCCCTTAGCCCACTTTAAAATATGATGCAGATTCTGAACCACCCAAAGGCAAAATTCTGGAGTTTGCAGTCTGGTCACAGGCATATTCTGAAGCTCACAGAAAAGGACAGGGCAGAAAAAAGTCCATTTTTATACAAATTACGATAAATGTGGTTTTAGAATGATCAGCACATGACAATCAGACATAACATTGTCATTGGCTCATGTCTTTAAAGAAAGAATTAATTTGGACTGTATGCTGATGGGTAGTTGGGGTTATATTGAAAGAAACTGCAGTTTCCATGGAGAAAAATAATATTGAAAAATGTACATATCTAGTGAATATGTACATTTTGGACATATCTTGTTTTGGACAGGTTGAATTTGGCCTGGTAGTGAGAAATGTAAATAGACTTTTTCTGAGACAAAGTTAGAAATTCAAACCTGGACCTTAATAAAAGAAAGCATTAAAATACAAGTATCTGGAGTTGCCAATTTCAGGTTTCTTCACCAGTTCCTGTCTCCAGGCAAAAGGGGGAGAAGGGAAGACCAGTGCTTTTTTTCAAATGCTTGTGGGCCTATAGCCTTTGTGAGCCTAAGGAGATTCTCATTGGTCAGGAAAAATGCAGAGATGTATAGATATGCAAATGATGCTTCTATATAGGTTTAAACTCTTTAACTAATTTTGAATTTACAGAGCTCTGAAACACTAAAAAATAGCTTCAATAAATGACTACTTTCTCACTTCAATGAAACACTCCTTTGTCATATTCATTTTTGAATTTGTAGTATCTGTTGCAATACATAGAAGTTAAGAAAATTATTTGCTAGATAAATAACTGAGTAAAAGTTTTGCTTGACATTGGAATTAATGAGTCTACTGAATGCAGCTACTCCTAATTATGAAAAAAAAAAGCAGAAAGGACTATGATGGTCATTTCATAAAGTACTAAGGTTTAGAAGAAAAGCCGTACATATTGCAGCTGATAGACTTAAATTCTAAACTAATTATGCTTTTTACTGGTTGAATCAACGTGAGCAGCTGCATTATCTACTCTGAGACTGTTTCCTAATATGAAATAATTAAGGAATTATTGGGTACCATCAAGATATGCTATGTGTTTTGGATAGTCCTTGAGTTATATTTTAGGTGCTCTATGAATGCTTCCTGTATCAAACTGCTTTAAGATAAATAATAAATTTCAAAATTAAAAATAGCCATGCGTAGCTTCATAAAATTCTAAATATTTTTTATTCATTGAATTTTATGCAATCTAATTGGACGAAGTTCCAAAATAGAATTTCAAGAGCATAGAACTTTAATTTTATCAGCAAGTATTTATTGGTTTCAATGTAGGTTTACATATTCACTAAGAGTCTCCAATAGTTTTTTGTTAGCTTTTCTTTCTAAATATAACTCTATTTTTCTCTCAAGGTGCTAATAGTTTTTAGGGATTTCTCACATACGAGGTCTGTGCAGAGAAAGTCCAATCATTGTTAATATAACAAGAATAGTTTGCACTACATTGATGTAACTTGGCAGCCAAGGAGGGTGGACTGGAATGCACATGTGTGAACAATGATGACTTCACTGTACTAGCCAGTGGGGGTGGTAGATGCCATTGAGGGAGCATGTGCACTGTGTGGCCATCACATTCAAAATGACTGAGCAAGTAGAGCAATGAATCTGCATCAAATTTTGAACATTCCTCCATGGAAACTATTTGGATGATTCAGAAGGTCTCAGTTATGGCTAACTGGTGATTGGCAGCTTCATGACAACACGTTGCTCATAAATCACATACGCAGAGTTTTATGGTGAAACATCAAATCACCCAAGTGATTCAGCCCCTCTGCAGCCCAGATTTGGTGCCTGGTGACTTCTGGCTTTTCCCAAAACTAAAATCACCTTTGAGAGGGAAGTGGTTTCAGACTATTGGTGAGATTCAGAAAAATACAACGGGGCAGCTGATGGAGATTGAGATAACTGTGTGAGGTTCCAAGGTGCCTTCTTTGAAGAGGACTGAGGTGTCATTGTCCCATGTACAATGTTTCTCGTATCTTCTTCAATAAATGTCTTTATTTCCATATTACATCACTGGATACCTTCTGGACAGACCTCATAGATCTCTAAATAAGCACTTATGAACTGCTCTCACTTGCTGTAGTGATTTACATACATAAGATTAATTAAGTGATGTGATATTTTATAAAATAATGCTCTGTGTTTAGTAGTTCCTCATTCACATGAATGTGAGAATGATCTGGCAATCTGGCTACAGCATCTGTCACCCAATTACTAATCAGTAAAGATTCTGCAGATTTCAATGTCTTTAGTCACTGCCACAGGTGTGGTTGTCCTTTCTTATCAGAGAAAGATTTTCTCAATGAAAGATATTGAGAAGGTCAAGGTTGAGCTGTAAGAAATGAAGGATAGTCATATTGTCAGTAGAAAAAAAAATATTGTTTTAAGATTTAGTTTCTGATGTACAATCACGGGGTTCTGTTTCCAGAGATGATGTATTTTTCTAACATGAGAACCACACATTGGTAAATAGTTCCTTAGGCTATACAGCCATAAGTAAGAGCTACTTGAAACTTTATCCATCTTTTTATACAGAGAATATGTACTTTTAGAAAATTCTGTGGCCTATGAACTCAATTTGATTTGATATAAGGAAAGATAATAGTCAATTCTAGTATGTTCTATGTCTATTCCTTTTTCCTACTTGTATAACAATGGAAAGAGATAGAAAGTTTTGAGATACGCTCATTTTAATAAGATGGCTTCACCTACTCAGTCTCCTATTGCAGTCATAGGGAAGTGACCGATTAACTTTTTTAAATCGTGAGATAACTGAGGAAACTTCTTCAAAAGAAAGATATTCTTTCCGGTACTCTGAGTAATACCTTTTAGCAGTTTTAGAGTTGACTAACTTATACTTATCAGTCATGTAAATATAGCTACAAAAAAATATTAACATAGTACATCAAAAAATAAAAACTCAAATTTCTTTATGTCTAATCATGATTAATGTATTTCCAACATAATTTTAGGGTTTTTGATTATTTTAAAAAATAGGTTATAAAATATACAGATTATAAAAACATAATACAAACTTTGCTACTGAAAAACCCAGTAGTCACATGGGAAGAGTATGTCATTATTACTTAACAACAACAGGGGAATTTGAAAAATCCATATCAACAGATGTGATCCTAAAATTAAAATGCTAAAACCCAAAATCATCTATTGAAATAAAATGCATCTTTATATTTATTATATATTTGTGAGTAAATTATAATTCAATAGATTTAAAAATAGCTAAAGCTCTACAGTTTACAACTAGTTGAGACCAATATTAATGCAGTATTTATTCTCTTTCCTCCTTCCTCAAAAAAGGCTATTACCACCTGAATGTTAAGCACTTAGAAGAGTGTCTTGCTTACATAAAGAAGCAAATTGTCTACCTTGTCAGGAGAGAAAAATATCTATTATCTAAATATCAAACACTGCATTTGCTTTTTTTTTAAATCAAGGTTGTGGTTTAAAAATATATTGACAATAGTTGAAAACAGGATGTTGGGGTGAGAAAGCATTGTATTTAAGTCATATGTCAAAGACAAAGTTTTATTTTGTGTGCCTCCCTTTCATTTTATGAAGCTGCCTAGAAATATAACCCAGTAGTCATTCTAGAAGACTTTTGGCATTATCTAATTCATTTGAATTATATGACATCTGTAACATAATACGTGATACAGGTGAAAATAAATTACCATGTAAGTATTTGATTAAAGATGCTAGTATCTGTTTTGAAATTTGCCATCCATTAAATCCACACATTTTTTTCTGAGCATACCTATGTGGTAAACACTGGACATACACAGATGAATGTGTCTTAAATGTCATATTAATGCTGACTTTGATTACACTGAATGAATAAAATAGAATTGTGTGGATTATCTTTTAGGAGTTGATGCTTAGGAGATTAAATAACTAATTTATTAGAGTAAAACAATAGCCTTGTCTATTAGCAGCACAAACATATTCTAACCCAGATCCATTTATTATAACCCAGTAACACACTTAAATGAAGGACACTTTTAAGAAAATAACTTTAAGCAAATGGCAAATGGGAAGAAGTTGATATATATTTAAAATGCACATTTATCGATCCTGACAGTTCTCAATCTAATAACTCATTATCAAGAAATGGAGTCTCATCAGGATAATTAGCTGTTTTGGGGGATGCTGTCAGTCACACAGATGCTGAAGTTCTCCGGCTCCCGTTGGCTTCTCTCTGGTTTCCCGTGCTGCTTGCTATCACCACAATATTCGTTTCCTCTTATTTTTGCAGTGGTGAATAGTGAAATTATGAAGACAGATTTATGAGTTACTTTGATTCCATAGTATGAAAGTATTTTTAAAATCTTGCTGTATTTCTGAATGTTTCATTTCAAGAAAAAATATTTGTCTAACAAATTACAATTGGGGGTTTGTAAAATTTAGACAGGTTTTGACATAGTTTAGTATTCCACAGATTTAAAAAAGGTATTTCAATTTACAAAAAGAAATATATGAAAACTAAAAATAGAATTTCCTGTGAGTCAAATATTATTTAAATTGAGTAATATTACAATGTATATGTTGATAGCATATGATATTAATATGAGAAAGGAACAATTTAAAGTTTTAATATTTGTAAGCCTCTCTTTGATTAAATGCATGTACTCAAATCATTTATCTACCTAGTGACTTTTTTCTAGTATAAAAATTATTATGAGAATAACTTATCTAGGAAGTGAAATATATCTTCACATATTGTTCATAGCTAAGAGAGTCAGTTGCAAGGTTTCCAATAAAAACATTTCCACAAGCCATTTATCTATCAGAACTCTGAAATATTTGCAATATTCGTATGAATTATAATTTTATTTCCCTTGTATAAACCCACAATGCCAAATCCAAATGCATTTTACTGTTGCCTATATCTTTTTATTTCATTCTAAATATTTCTCTAAAATCAATCTGCACTTTTTGGAGGCCAACATTGAAGATTTTTATTCTTTTTGGGTGAACAATTACTCCAAATCTAGGACAAAAGTTTTAAAATATTAAAACCATGGTGTGTATTAAGGTGGCAGTGGAAACTACCGTATGCAATCCAGCAAAATAGAGGCATTTAACAAGAAATAATGACTTATTTGAAGTATGTAATTAAATCTAAAATGCTGAGCTTACTTTGTTTAAATACATTGGTTTCAAAATAGGTTAAGTGATGTTTTATAAAACTTAACTCACTGCTTTAATGAGTGTTTATTTTATTTTGTTATTTTATTTTTTAATTAAATTTACTGGAGTAACATTCATTAATAAAATTGTATAGGTTTCAAGTGCCTGAAGGATTTATTCAGAAACTACTTCCAGTCTTTATCGAGTATCCACCATGTGCCAGGCACAAGGCTTTGCTTTGCAGATTGTGAATAAGCTATGGTCTGTGACTCACAAAGTCCATTATTGGGTGAGATATTAGAAGACACACATGGAGTTCTCCGTCCTATAATAAAGTGAATATTTACAAAGGGTATGGTAAAGCACTATGGTAATACTACCCAAAAGAAATAGTTTGCAAGACATATGTAATTTATAATTTTCTAATGGTTTCATTTTCAAAAAATGAATAGCTAAAATAAATTATTTATGTTTTATTTTTGTTTATGCTGTTACAGTTGTCCCAGTTTCCCCCCCTTCACCCTCCTCCACTCAGCTCAAACCGCATTTCAACAGTCACTCCCCAGACTGTTGACCGTATTCATGAAACCTTCATGTATGTTCTTTGACTAATCCCTTCACTCTCTCTCAGAGAGATCTCACCTTCCTCCTATAAACATCACTAGCCATCAGAGAGATGCAAGTTAAAACCACAGTGAGACATCATCTCATATCTGCCAAATGGCCATCAATAATACATCAACATACAAGTTCTGGCAAGGATGTGGATAACCCTATTGTACTTTTGGTACGAAAGCAGACTGATGTAGCCACTGTGGAAAACAGTATGGTATTTCTTTAAAAAATTAAAAATGGAACTGCCTTTTGACCCAGCAATTCCACTACTGGGAATATACCTTAAGAATCTTGAAATTCAAAAGAACTTAAGCTACAGTAAATTTTAAGAATCCATTTATGTAATCAAAATATCCAAAATATTGATTCAACATGTAATTATTATAAACATTCTTAATGAAATATTCTACATTCTTTTTCATATGAAAACTTCAAATTGTGATGGGTATAATACATTAGTAGTCATGTTTCAGGGCTCAGGAGGCACACAGGTGTGCTGGTACTGTGAGGAGAGTTCACTGCAATGGAATTATAGAGGAAGGAGCAATTTACTTAACTACAACAGTTCCTTTCCTCTCCTTTTATATTCTGTTTGTATTACCAAATACTGTTGTCCATGATTTTTTAATACTAGATCTGATTTCAGTACATATTCTGTTCCATTGGTCTGTGTGTCTGTTTTCCTGCCAATATGAAGCTGTTTTGATTATTGTCACTTTGTAGTATAATTTGAAGTCAAGGAGAATGATCCTCCAGCTTTGTTCTTTTTTCTTGGGATTGTTTTGGCTATTTAGGATCTTTTGTGGTAGCATATAAATGTGCAGATTTTTTGTCCCACCTTTTTAAAAAAAAATTGGCATTGAAATTTAGATGGTGATTGCATTAAAACTATATATTGCTTTAGGTAATGCGGGCATTACTATGTTGATTCTTACAATCCATGAACACAGAATCACATACAATGACTTTGTGCATTGAGAGCCCAGAAATAAGCCCATGTGTAATATGGACAAATAATTTTTGACAAAACACCCAAAAGCATACAGTGATGGAAAGAAAGACTCTTCAATAAATGGTGCTGAGAAAATTGGAAAGCCACATGCAAAAGAGAAACTAGACTACTGCTTGTCCTCATGTAAAAAAATAAGTTAAATGGATCAATGACCTGAATATAAGACCTGAAACAATAAATTACATAGGAGACAACATAGATACTAAACTTATGGACCTGGGTCTTAGAGAGGATTTTATGTTTTCATCAGCAAAATGTGGGTAGGCAAAAATAAATGAGTGGAACTATATTAAATTAAAAAGAAACCACCACTAAAGCAAAAAGGCCATCAGCAAAATGGGAGATAATATTTGAAAACAACAGCTCCAACAAGGGGCTAATATCCAAAATATATAAAGAACTCTTACAACTCAACATCAAAAAAACAAACAATCCAATTAAAAAATGGGCAGAAGACCTGAAGAGACACTTCTCCCAAGAAGATATACGAATGGCCAACAGATATATGAAAAGTTGCCCAACTTCACTAGCTATTGTGGAAATTCAAATCAAAACTACATCCTAATACCTCATACCTGTTAGGATGGCTATTATCAACAAGACAACTAATAACAGTGTTGGAAAGGTTGTGGAGAAAAAGGAACCCTCATTCCCTGCTGGTGGGAGCATAAAATAGTACAGCCAATGTTGAAAAAGTATGGAGGTTCCTCAAAATATTAAGAACATGGTTACTAAATGACCTAGCCAACACCCCCAATCTGTGCATCTACTCAAAAATTTTAAGAACCTTTGTTTTCAAAGATATATATAGACCTATGTTTACTGTAGCATTATTCACAGTGCCAAGACATGGAAATAATTGAAGTGTCCTTCGATTGGTGATTGAGTAAAGATGTGGGACATATACTCATATACTGTGGAATACTACACAGCCACAAGAAAAAATGAAATACCACCATTTGTAACAACTTGGATGGACCTTGAAAGTATCATACTAAGTAAAGTTAGACAAAGCAAACTCAACAATTGTATTATTTCAACCATATATAGAATATAAAACTGAAAGCTAAAAATGAATAAACAAGAAAAATAAACTATTGAAAACTAATAGACACAGAAAATGATATTGTGGTTACCAGAGGGAAGGGGGTATGGGAATAGTAAATGGTAAATGTCGTCAAATGTATGGTGATGGAAGAAAGATTTGACTTTGGGTGGTGGGTGTAAAAGGCAGTATGCAGATCATATATCACAGCAATATACAATTTAAGCCTATATAATTTTATTAACTATCATACCAATACATTTAATTCTTAAAATTTAAAAATGATAAATATTCAAAGTTAATCAGAACTTGGTGCAATACATATAGAGAATTATATTATTATGAATTTAGTTAACCATTGTACATAAATTATTATTTTTAAATATATTTTATTGATTATGCTATTATAGTTGTTGCAATTATTTCTCCCCTTTATCCTCCCTCTTCCCTGTACCCCCCACCCTCCAGCATTTCCCACCTGCCTTAGTTCATGTCCATTGGTTGTACACATAAGTTCTTTGGCTTCTCTATTCCCTGAAATATTTTTGACCTACCCCTGTCAATTTTATGTCTACCAATTATTCTTCCTATTCCTTGTACCTTCCCCTGACTCTCTCACTCCCCCTCCCCATTGATAATCCTCCATGTGATCTTCCTTTCTGTGATTCTGTTCCTGTTCTAGTTGTTTGCTTAGTTTTTGTTTTTCTTTTTTAGGTTCAGTTCTTGAAAGTTATGAGTTTTTTGTCATTTTACTCTTCATAGTTTTTGATGTTATATTTCTTAGATAAGTCCCTTGAACATTTCATATAATAAGGTCTTCGTGATAATGAACTTCTTTTACTTGACCTTACCTGGGAAGCACTTTATCTGTCCTACAATTGTAAATGAGAGCTTTTCTGGATAGAGTGACATTGATGTATAACTTCGAATACTTATACATAAGAATATAAAAGAATACTTTCATAACTTTGAATACTTCTTTCCAGTCCCTTCTTGCCTGTAAGGTTTCTGTTGAGAAATCAGCTGATAGTCTTATGGGAACTCTTTTGTAGGTAACTGTCTCCTTTTCCCTCGCTGCCTTTAAGATTCTGTCCTTATCTTTAATCTTGGATAATGTAATTGTGACGTGTTTTGGTGTGTTCTTCAATGGGTCCAATTTCTTTGGTACTCTCCAAGCTTCCTGGACTTCCTGGAAGTCTATTTCCTTTGCCAGATTGTGGAAGTCTATTTCCTTCATTATTTTTTTTCAAAAAGTTTCTATTTCTTGCTCTTCCTTTTCTCCTTCTGTCACCCCTATGATTTGGATGTTGGAATGTTTAAAGTTGTCCTGGAGGCTCCTAAACCTCTCCTCATTTTTTTGAATTCTTTTGTCTTCATTCTGTTCCAGATGGATGTTCATTTCTTCCTTTTGTTCCAAATCATTGATTTGAGTCCTGGATTCCTTCCCTTCTCTGTTGATTACCTGTATATTTTGCTTTATTTCACTTTGTGTAGCCTTCATCTCTTCCTTCATATTGCGACTGAGCTCAATCTATTCTGTGAGCATCCTGATTACCAGTGTTTTAAATTTGGCATCAGATAGATTTTCTATCTCCTCATTGCTTAGCTCTTTTTCTGGAGTTTTGATTTGTTCTTCATTACGGCCATATTTCTTTGTCTCTGCTCACCTGTTAAGGGGGGCGAGCATAGGTATTCACCAGGGTGGGGCAACCCTCTTGGCTGAGTTTTGGTGCTGTCTGGGGGAGAGGGTCAGAGAGGGAGCAATGCTGCTCCCTGGCTGGCTTGATCCCCTGTGAGGCTGGGAGTTGCTCCCACCTTTGCAACCTCCACAGTGTTTTATCTCTAGAGGTTTTCCATCTTTAGTTTCCCAGTAAGCCAGTCCTTCCTTGCTTGTGTGGTCCACCACCTTGGCACAGGTCCTCTCCACCTGCCTAGCTGCCTGTCTCTGCCCCCTCCTACCGGTACAGATGAATGTTTCCTTAATTCCTTGGTTGTTGGAGTTCCATGCAGTTTCCTATTCTGGCAGTTTTGGTTGTGTATCATTTTTAAATTGGTTGTTATTCTTCTCTTGGTTGTGTGAGGAAGCAAAGCATTTCTACCTATGCCTCCATCTTGGCCAGAACTCCATCACCAAAAATGCACATAAATTAACAATAGAAGTAAAAATACAAGGCCAGGCTACAAAATAAAACCAACACCACTGTGTTTACTGTAGAAAATGAGCTGAATGATGAGACTCTAAACATCAAAAAATATTTCCAATTATTTTGTTAAATTATTTTCAAATTTGGAGCCACCCAGTCCCTTCAACAAGACCTATTTTCTATTTTTATTTAATGTAGCATATAATGAGGTAGTGCATATACACATATACACACAGAAAATTTGTTTAATCATAGACTTATACCTAGGAGTTAAAAGTAGCAACATATTAAAAATGAAGGACAAATATCACATGATCATCTCAAATGCAGAAAAAATATTTGACAAAATTCAATATATTCTTAAGACAGAAAAATACTCTATATACTATATATAGAAGATATGAACTTCCAAATAATAAAGGCTATCTATGACAGGCCAACAGTTAACGTGGTAAACATTGAAAGGTTTTCCTCTAGGATTAGGAACAAGACAAGAATGCCCACTGTCATTACTTCTTCTATGTGGTGCGGGAAGTCCTAGCCAGAGCAATTAGGCAGAAAAAATTATAAAGGCAATCCAAATTAGAAAGTAAGAAGCAAATTTGTCTCTATGCAGATGGTGTGATATTCTATGTAGAAAATCTAAAGACTCCACCAAAAACTGTTAGAATTAATTATTGGTTTCAGTAAAATAACAGAATACAAAATCATCATAAAACCTTACTGCATTTCTACAAACCACATGAAAAGAAAGTTAAGTAAACAATTCTGTTTTTAACAGAATCAAAGAGAATAAAATGTTTAGGAATAAAGTTAACCAAGGAGGTGAACAATTTTTACATTAAAAACTATACAACTCTGATGAAAGAAAGCAAACAAATGGAAAAATATCCCATGTTCTTTTTTTAAATTATTGTTCAGTTACAGTTGTCCCCATTTCCCCCCCCCATTACTCTCCCTGTGCCCTACCCACACCCACCTTCCACATTCAATCTTCTCCCCATCTCCATTGGCCTTGTCCACAGTTCCTTTATACATGTTCCTTGATAACCCTTCCCTTCTTTTCCCCATTATTTCCTCTCTCCTCCCCTCTGGTTACTGTCAGTTTGTTCTTTATTTCCACATCTTTGGTTGTGTTTTGCTTGCTTGTTTGTTTTGTCAATTAGGTCCCACTTATAGGTGAGATTATATGGTATTTGTCTTTCACCTTCTGGCTTATTTCACTTAGCATAATGCCCTTGTGTTCTTAGGTTAAAAGATTAAACCTTTTAACAATTAAAATGTCTGAACTACATAAAGCATCCTGAGATTAAATGTTATCCCCATTAAAATCTCAGTGGCATATTTTACAGGAATAGAAAAAAAGGCACCGCAAAGTCCATAAGGAACCAAAAAAATGGAATAGCCAAAATAATTTTGAGAAAAAAAGAACAAAGCTTGGGGCATCACAATTTCTGATATCAGAACATATTTTTAAATCTTCAGTAATCAAAACAGTATGTTACTAGAATAAGGAGAAACATATAGATCAATGGAAGGGAAAAGAAAGCCCAGGAAAAAAATTTATATACAGTCAGCTGGTCTTTGATAATACACCAAGAGTACACAATAGAGAGAAGATAATATCCTCAACAAATTAAAAATGTTTAATAGCATGATTGTCAAAAATATTAAGTTATTATATGAAACTGATGAAATATTGAAAATAGCCAACATGTTAACATTTAGATTACCTCCTGAATTTTAAGATTTATGACTATTATTTCAAGTATCTCACAATAGATTCAAATCTATTGCATTTTAGAGATTTTAATTTGATAAACTACTTTTCTTAGTGGTAGCACCTTATTGAGAACAGGGTATTAATTTATAGACCCCTCCAAATTTGAGATCAGGTGGTAATTATTTCCATCAAAGAGTAAATCAAATATATATAAGTTACAATGATTTCATACATTATTTTTGTGATAAATAAGTGAACGTGGGGGTGAAAGACAGGTTGGCAAAATGCTCTGGGGCCAAACAAGGCATGCATATGTCTAAAGAAAATGAACATTTGACTATTTTGATAAACTATTTATTATTGTGAGATGTAATGATAAAAATATATGTCTCTAATTAAAATTTCTATATTGTGTTGACAATAGCATTTCATGAGATGATTTATATTGTCTAGAGATATAATGCATCATTAAAAAAGTTTGAATCTAATGATTTAAAAATTGTAATTTTAGAACCTGTCATTCTGAAATAGTCCTTCCTCACAAGTATCAGTTTTTGATTCAAACTTATATGTGTAAGGTTCCTGATTGTTCAGTTTCATTTGAATTCTAGTAACATTGCTCATAAGATTTTAATTTATTTAAGAAGAATTAACAGTTGTAATTGAGAAATAATAGACTTAAATGTTGTACCACTGTAAACTTTTTTGAGATTCTTCAAGGGGTAGATTTAAGCACAGAAGTTAGAGAGGCTTACTCCTCACTCAGTTACAGAGCCCTTTCATGATGGAGTGCCTCTAGTTGCAATTGATTTATTGTAATTGTAAAATAAAATATGATTGTCGATCATTTGAAATGCTGACTGGTAAGTCAGTTAACATGCTGTAGAGAATTATTTCAAAAGATTTAAAATGCTATGATCTCTTCCAAGTATAAGAATGATTTCACTTTTTGAATTGCTAATGAAATTTTTTTATGTAAAATGGTTAATTTCATCCTAGTCTGATTTACATTTTCAAGTTGGTAAAACTAATTTATAAATAATACCAATAATCTCTCATTTTTTAGTTTTACCATGTGGCAGTGTGTATGCCTTAAAACCTTTTCATTTTATCCTTAAAGAACTCCATTATAATTTAGCCCACATTTATGGTGAAGGAGGTTCATAGAATTTAAGTAACATACTCAATATCATATACCTACTAAACATTTTCATTATATAATAGCTTTTCAGGAGGAGATAATATACATCAAATTCTTAAGACTTAAGTAACAAAAAAAGCTGCTTGACATTCACAGTAAAAGCTTTTGAGTGTAACTACTCTTTTAAAGTAACTTCACATTAGGAAATTAGGAAATTGTAAAACATGCACATAATGAAACCATCTCTTTGAGTTTTATATAAATACCCTTAAATGTTAAAGATATTTTAACTCTTGGAGAAGATCTATTGCAATTTTTAAACATATAGCCTAGTAACATTTCTAATTACCATACATGTATTTTAATTAATATTTTTGACTTTGAGTAAACTATAAGAAATAATGCAAATCTGGTGTACCCTTTTCACAGTTTTCTCCAGTGGTAATGTCTTGCAAAATTAGAGTACGAGTATCAGGGCCATGATATTAACACTAATATAGTTAAGATACACACATACACAAAGAAGATACATGACAATTCTATCACCACAAGGGTTTCTTATATTCATCTTTCATAACCACATCGCTTTCCCTCTCACACACCCCCACATGTGCTCTCCTCAACCCCTGGAGACGCCTAATCTACTCTAAATTTGTAAAATCATTTTAAGAATGCTATACAAGAATTAAAACAGTAAAATTTGGATTCACTTTTTTCACTCAGCACTCATCTCCAGTGATTGATACAGGCTAAGTGCATTGTCAAAGATAATTAAAGCTGGACATGAATTAAAAGGGTAAGGACAAATTGTAACCAGTAATAAACTATTGCAATAGGGGATGGAGTCCAGTGAGAGCTGAACTTCGATTTGTACAGTAGTGACTCGGGGATTTTAAAGGAAGTGTGAGGGGGTAGAAAGAAAGGGTGGTGAATAGGACATCTGTAGAATCAGGAAAGTGGAAAATTACAAAAAGCTGCTAGGGGTAGTTAGTCCATGTGAAACCCAGCTAGGACAGGTTGTTAACTGAGCTTATCTAAGTTAGTCTCCTAGCCTCCCACAGAAACTGGGAGACAGCAGCTCTACCTTCAGGTAAGAACAGGCTAGAACAAACTGTAACGCATTTGGCAGCCTTTAGTTTTCTTGGGTGGGCATTTTAAGGGGAACTAAGGTCACCCTAAAGATGGAAATTTAAACTGTAATTAACTATAATAGTGTGTGCGTTCAAGTGTTTAAAGGCCAAGGTCCAGGCTTAGCTGAGAAGAAGGCTTAAAAACATCTGGCTAAAGTTTGGTCAAGGGGAGAATCTTTTTTAGTATCAGCAGTTTGTTTATTTTTGTTGATAGTACACCCTATGGTATGGATGTTGGTAGTACACATGATGGTATGGATTCACCACAGCTAATGGAATCACTCACTTGCTGAAGGTATTTGGGTTGTTACCAGTTTGGGATATTAGGAATAAAGCTATAATACTGTACATGTGTGCAGGTTTCTGTGTGAACTTAAGCTTGCCTGCTGTGGGAAAAATCTAGGAGTTTAATTGCTGGATCATAGTAGTTGAACATTTAGTTTTGTAAAAAATGTGCCCAACTCTTTACAAGAGTAGCTGTGTTATTTAACATTCCCACCAACAGTGTGTGAGTGTTGTAGTTGTTCTGCATTCCCACCAGCATTTGGTGTTGCCACTATATTTTCTTTAATTTTAATCATTTTGGTAAATAGGGAGTGATATCTCTTTATAGGTATAATGCTTGTTTCCTTAGCAGGTAACAATGTTGCAACACGTCTTTTCATGTGCTTATTTGCCATCTGTATATCCTCCATGGTGAAATATCTGCTCATTTTTTGGGCTCATTTTAAATTAGATTGTTAGATTTTTTTGTTTGTTTGTTTAGTTTTGTGAGTTCCTTATATAGTCTGGGTATAATAGATACATACAGAAATTTACCTTAGGAGGTCTTCAGATATTTATTAAATTTATTTTAGTACTAATAATGATGAAAACTGTGTTTTTGTGGATAAATCAATTACAAAAATAAATCTTTCCTTGTCAGTGTGATACAGATTGCCATAACTGTGGAAATCATCATTATTACTATTAGATAATGATCATTTCTCTCTTATTTAACCTAATTCTTGTCCATTTATTTCTTTTACCATTCTTTTTCTCACTTACTAAAAACTTTATGTGGATTTAATTTTAATAAGATATAGAAGAATTAACCATAGCTGAGAGTAAAAACTGGGTGCCCAAATCTGGAGATGTGTGTTCATTGGTTTTGGTTATCTCAGCTATCTAAAAGAGAATTGTAGAATTTTCCAGTGACATATGTTAATAATATAATGAAAACTAGTTTGTTACAGAAAAGACCTGGGGGCCGGGGGTGAATGATATACTATTACCAAATGGACCCACCCTTGTGCTCTGGGAATACCCCACCCCGTACTAGGCTTGCCTTGCCAGCAGTGTCCACGTCATTATGGATGAAATTAAATATACGCAGGGACTACAGAGTCCGGTGGAGGAAATAGGAGGACAGCATGGCTTTTCTCTCAAGGGGAGCAAAAGCCACAGTCTCTGCTATGACAGGTCTTTATTCTATTTCTCTCACATTACAAGATGGTTCTCCTTCACTATCCCCAGGTTACAACAAAGGACCCAATTCCCCTCATTACATCACAGAAGAAGGATATTAGCATATGAAAAGGCAAAAGTGGTTGAGCCTGTAACACTGGTCCCTGCCAGGCTCAGCATGGATTTTAGGAAGTTACAGTAAGTGTTTACCGGGTGAGGGAGTTTTAGCAAAGAGCAAACTTCAAAACAGCTTAGGTGTATTGCAAATCTGATTATCCACGAAAGAACCTATCTGTGGGTATGGGTCCTGTGCATCTCCAAGTGGGAGCTGGGCCCACACCACACAGAAGGGTCTGCCACAGTTTTAGTTATCTCAGCTATCTTAAAGAAAATTGTAGAATTGTCCTGTGACATATGTTAATAATATAATGAAAACTAGTAGTGTTACAGAAAAGACCTGGGAGGCGAGGTAAATGATACAGTACTACCAAATGGACCCCTGGGTTGAATTCACTCCCATACCCCTGGCCCAAAGCATGATCACAGCTATTTAACATATCTATGAAACCAGTTAAAGGTTACAGATGTGTTAAACGACCATTGTAGAGGTTATCTGCAAAACTGTTGCTATTCAAAACAACTTTCAATGGTCCTGCTCCATGCATCCCATCCCCCAGCTCAGACTTGTGAGGGTAAGGACATCCTTCTCTCTCTCTCTCACTCTCTATGTGTATATATATACATACACATATATATAAATTTTATATATAATTTTTATGTAAATATATATAAAATATGTATATTTTTAAATATTTCCTGGACACCAAGTTCTGGACCCCATTAAAAATCCCTATTTGGGATCCTCCCCTTGGCTGCACCCTGTTACACTAGGGCTCACTACTTACATTTAATATTGATATTTTGTTAATTCATATTCCACTTTCTTCTGGAGGTAAAACAAATAGTAATATTATTGGATTTAACCAATTCACAAGTAAAATATTACTTAAAGGAGCCTGGTGGTAGTTGGTTATCAAACTTGACTTTGCAATATTTATGAATTTTTTTTACCTCTTACCTCTAAAATTATGTTAAATCCATTTTGTTTGATCACTTTATTTCTTTATATTCTTCAAATACTCTTAGTAATTCTTCAGTTAATTTAGCTTTGTTTCTATAATATTTCTTCAGAAGTTCATTTGCCATCCCAGGATTTATACTCCAACTCTTTATTTATTGAACAGATAATCATCAACTTTTAATGTCACTTTAAACTTGAGTATTTATAGTTGGTAGCTATTTATATAAAGTCTCCATTAGCTGATATAAAATTACAGTGGAAAAGTTATCGAAATACATATTCCATGTGATCAAATTCATACACCAAATATTTAAAGTCATTATTCTCCAGAATTGGTGACATAGCTTATTATATTACATTTTTGGCTTAACTTGCAGTTACAAAGCACTAAATATCAAATATTATGTATCCCTAGGCATGTAGTCAAATATCCCTATAAAAGCACTTATTACCTCTGATCCTTCTTCTCTCCAATGGATTCTAAAATTTATAGAGAAGAGTTAAGTGGTAAAAAAGTTAACAAGTGTATGATTTGCAGATGCTGAGAGTAGGAAAAAAAAAAACATTTCATTTCTTGTGCAGTATCCAAGGGGACACAGATGTTGCTATGTAAAACAGTGGTGGCCTTAGTTGTGTTTCTGATCTCTTCCACCTGAAATTGTATTCTTTGATTCTTGTTTGGTGAGTAGTTAAATAAGTATGTATAAAGTAAGGTGTACAGAAGCCAATTAGCATGGAGAGTAAATAATTATCCACATAATAAGATCAAAAATCATACTTTTCTGAGAGATAAACATACATTGAACTTAAAATTTGAAATCAAAGATTTCTCAATAACTTAGAAATCTGAATTTCTATAATATATGGAAATAAAAAACTGTGGATATATTTTTGAAGATCTTTTGGAAGAAATATACACAAGCATATCAAAAATAATAACTTAAGAATATCTATGTATAATCAATTGTATTGTATTAAATATAAGAAAAAGTCACATTATGATACTGATATGCATATGTGATAATATCATATGCTTCTAGTTTATTATCTTTAATATATAATTTTTGAGCCCTGAACATTAATGGAAAACAAAATTATACAAGCAAAAACAAGACATGAACAATGCTAAAAGACACTAGATGGCTAAGATTAAATTTCAAGCAGAGGAGAACAAATGTAGCTTCCATTACCAGAACTGAGTATCAGGATGAGCTTTGGATATCACCCATAATACAGAAGCACAATCTATATATCTATGTAACTGAGTCAGAGACTAACTATAGCAAACATAAGCCCTTTCTTATATCTTTATTTATTTATTTAATTTCTCACAACATTTTCATGGGGGTGGACCCCTGGCTTCTCTAAGTTTCTGCAAAGAACAGTATCAGTCAGGTTATCTCCATATATGCTCAACTGTGATTTTCATTCCTTATTA
This sequence comes from Anoura caudifer, assembly GCA_004027475.1. Lineage (NCBI taxonomy): Eukaryota > Metazoa > Chordata > Mammalia > Chiroptera > Phyllostomidae > Anoura > Anoura caudifer. The sequence goes on from PVKU01002431.1 coordinate 26,588, forward strand.
TTTCTTTTGCCAGTAATTATTTAATTGATCAATTAATCACCACATTTATAAGGTATCAAATATGTGTAAGACACTGTTCCACAAGAAGCCAGTGTGTACACTGGCACTGGTGATAGACTGCTGAATAAGGAGATCAAAACTTAGGAAAATTCTCAGATCACTTCACCCTTAATTGCTTCCTTATTTCCAGAAGCTAACAAATTGCTATTGTCATTTTAGTTTCCTTAGAGAGAGAAGACATTTTATTTAACTACTTTTCTGTTCTTTTTGCTCTGGGAAAGCAAGTGATTGAGGATGATAAAACAGGACCAAAAGTCTGAATTACTAAGATAAAGTAATTCTTCTACTGGGTTGTTCTGGACCCCTGTGGTTAGAAAATAATCTTTAAATTTAATGCTTTTCATTCTTCAAACTGCCAGTTGTATTTACAGGTGTTAAAGTTCTTGAAATAAAAGGCTCTCTGTGGCAAGTGAGCAAAGATAAACTAGCGCTTTTACCCATGTGGGTTCATTGAAAGGACTCTCAACTATCTCTTAGTCATTGACCTCGGGAAAGAGAGATGAAAGTGCAAGTGGAAGCACTGAGGTGAAGACACAAAAGTTCCCTGTAGGAGGATCCTATGGCTACACTCTAGGGTGCAACACTGCCTACCATCACATTTTATGATGTACGTTCTAGGAGCATTAATCCCACAGTATATCCTGGAATGACGAAAGAATTCTTCAGACAAATGAATTTACAATGTTCCAACTAGTATGTTCCTGTCTCAGAAGACGCAATAGTCTATTAAATTATTTTAGAAGTACTTAAATAAATAAATCAGTTTACCATTGATTAAGTAGTAGTTCTAAAATTTTTATTTTTATAATAAAGGACAACTGAAATTTCTAATAGTCAGGGTTCTGATAAATACCACTTAGGAAAATTTTGACTTTTCAATATAAGGAAATTGACCAGTCCTAAGTAATCTTTTCCAGTATCCCTTTTCATTGTATCTTCTTAAAGATTCTTTAGTATATCAGTGATAACATCTTCACCTTTTATCAAAATAATTTTCCCTTAGAGAATACTAACATTAAGGTTTAATGAGTATACTATTGCTAAGTTAGTATATTATAAATTCTATTTAAATCTTCCTAAGAATGGCCACTATTTATAGGGTGCTATTTACTAGACATATGTTCTTTCATTGAGTGACCGAGTTAATATTTTGTTAGCATCGTGTAGATGCTAATAACATCAGCATTTAAAAGGTCCTGTAATATCCTTATGAACAAGGGGTAAATCCATAACTCTGAAGTAAATTTGAGATTTGAGCCTAGCAAAGGGGTGGCTTTATGAGAAAAGCTTTGTACTGAGGTAGACAGAAACAACTAAATCTGCTTATCTGACAAATTAAGATGATCAAAATTGTGTCATAAGTCCCCACCAAATCTTCACCTAGTGTAGAAACATTTTTTTCATTATTTAGCTAAACCCTTAAATGTAATAAATTATGTCTAAATGACATAACTTTATTTTAATGTCAGAAAAAAATATATGAGGACAGAGGGTTTCTTAGAATCAAACTATTCTTTTGATAGTAATTTTTGGAAATAAAGAGGAAGAAAGTTAGACATGATATTATATTAGTGTTATTCTATTAATGTCTTCCAGACATTAGTGGTGGGCACTATGTCTGATTTGTGTGTGTGTATATATATAAATATAAAATAATATCTTGCACATGTAAAATACTCAATGAAGATGTACAGATTTGGTTAAAAGTCTGACAAAAAAGTTAGTGTCTATTTCCATAAAAGATACAGCAGATTATTTTTCTCTTCAAAACAATTTTGAGACAATAAATATTAAAGGGGAAATAACAATTTATGTTTCCATTAATATATAACAAAAATGAATATATATGCTTATAATGCTTAATTTTTTTCTGTTGATATTTTATTGGGATGTTTTTAAAGAGAGAATCAAGTAACTAAAATCAATATTTAATTCAGGAAGGAGAATTAAATAGTTTTGGATCTAAAAAGAAGGAAAAGTTATTTTCTAATCTACATTGTTTTTTGCTTTGGCAGTTTGAAGGCTTCTCTTTTAAGAGTAATACATTTTAAAAACTATATAACCAGAGCAAATAAGCAAATGTCAAAAATCTAGACTCATCAAATCTTCTTGTAATAAAGCATGCATATAATAGCAGGAGTGGTGTCCTGGCTGGGTGAGGCTGTCCCCTTCACCCCTTCAATGACCATTTGCCCCCATTCACTCAGCCAGTGCCTGTCTGCTCCCTGACTACTCAGCCTGATGTGCTAGGCATGGAATCAAGTCCCCAGTGCTCTACATTCCCACGAAAATCTCAGGAACCCTTAAACCTCCCCCCATCATAGGTGAGGTTGGTAGTTCATCAGTCCTCAATAATTTTATACTGCAATAAGCTCTTGAATGTATATGTTCTTATTTTTATAACTTTTCATTTTGTATTTAATGTCAATAGGCTGAATCAGAATCAGAAAATAATTATAAATGTTTATATTTAATATCTTACACTGATAATTTTATGTTTACATATAAATATACTGCTATGATCAAAAGTAATAGGAGTAATGGTTATTGAAATGTTTACAGTTAAAAAACATTTTTTTAAAGAATGTAGGAAGAAAAACACATTTATCTACTGATTTTTAAGCCATTGCTTTTTGGGCATTTTTTGTTTAATAAATTTCATATTCCCACATTCTATACTTCTGTAATCACTTTATAAATTTATCTGAAATATAAACATTTAAACATCATGACTCAAAGAAGCTGAATTTAGGGGGATGGTAGTTATCAACCTTTAGTTCTGGGTTCAGCTATATGTTAACTCAAATCAATATGTGATTCTACCATATGAAAAAAAAATTGGATTTTCCTTCTTAAATTTTTCAAAAGTACAATGTAGTTATTAAAACAACCTAACACATTAATTACATTGCTATAATTTATGCTCAGAGAAGATCAAATACATTCTCTATGTACCTTAAATATTACACTTCTTGGAGTTAAGAAATTCAGTTCAATGGAACCTTTTAATACATGTCTAGCAGATCAGAATACAACACATTCTTCAGTGCTAACCCATGTTATATACCATAAGAAACAGTAAGTCATTGTGGAAAATAGTAGCACAGTTTTCATTCAGGAGTCAGGAGACTTAAGTTCCAATCCTGCCTCCACTATTAAACTGTAAGGCCATCTTTCAATTTCTTAATCTCTAGGTAGCTGTTTTCTCATCTATAAAATGATTAGAGTGTTACCAAGGTTTCTTCCAGCTGGGAGTTTCAATAGTTCTGTGATTTGTGACTCAGATGTATTTTTGTTTCTCAAGAATCATAAATAATGCTTTGTTGCTGCCTTAAAGCTTACAAATTTAGAACCCAATTTTCTGGAAGCTTAAAATTAAGTGTACATTGCTGCCAAAGTCCTTATCAAATTGAATGTTGGGGAATTAAGAAATTGTGCTAGTAACAAGAAAAGGTAATATACATACATAGTATTATATTAATTTTAGTGAAGATTCTCTAAACCAAACATTTGCATAAATTGTTCTCACTTGGTGTAATTATTTTAATGGGACAGCCATATAAATAACATTTACGTTTCTAAATGATGGCTTCTCAACTAACTGAAGAGCAGAACATACGTAAACTAGAATGTTATTAGGTTCTGTAGCCTTGAAATCTTTTTTTGAGTTATACTCCAGATATCCCGCTAAAGTAAGAGACTCTATATCTGAAAGCCTCCTTTGGCTTCTAGAACTGCTTTGTTGTTTTTAGATTTGTTTTAGTATTTTGGTTCAGGTTTTGGTTTTGGTCACCCAGTTTCTATTATTTTTTATGCGGAAGAATGTGCAATTACAGTTGGTCACCAATTTCACCATTCATTAGGAAAGTGTTGCATGAGGGAGTTTCACACATTTACTATTTGCTTGGATTCTGGAAGCATTAGTGTTTCAGAACTTTGTCCTTGATTTTTATTTTTAATCCTCAACCAAGGATATATTTATTGATTTTAAAGAGAGAGGAAGGGAGAGAGAGAGAAAGAAATATCAGTGGATTGCCTCTCATAAATGCCCTGACCAGGAATCGAATGGTGACCTTTTGGTGTACAGAAAGATACTCCAGCCAACCAGCTACCCAGTCAAGGTGGTCCAGGATTTTATTTCTAACTTAAACCCAACTTTAAAATGAGTGCATACTTTGGTGGATTGCTTTGCCTTCTCTCTCCTCATTTTACTCTAGTTTCTTAAATAATTAGTTTATCTGATTTTCTCTCTTATGTACATGAATCATGGTTACTAACAAAATAGTATATTAAATGTATTTTTGTGTTTTATACAGTTTAAGCTTTTATCTTATGGACTAAAATGTTTTGTTTTGCTTGGTTTTAATTTTTTATTTGGATCTCACTTATGAATATGCGGTTCAATTGTTCTTATATAGAATTATTAGATACACATTTTGCTTACTAGCTTTATTTTTGTCTTCTTACAATTTGATTTTTCATATATCTTGTCCTTAATTATAATTATCAATGTTTATTTTATGCATTGGCCAAAAAGTTCATTTGTTTTTATTTGTAAGATGTGTCCAGTAGTACTTAGTTGTCTTTAACTTCATTTGAAACAATTTTGTTAGACTGTATTATGACAGCTGTCATATCAGAGTGCTTTTTTAAAAAAGTATTAAAATTAGTGAATTTTTGTGTAGTTATTTTAATATTGAAGTTGAAAGAAAATATGCAACATTTTTGGCATATTATGCTTGACTTTTTCATGAAAGGTAAAAACACAACTGAATACAGAAAACAAAAAAGAAAAATTTGTGAAGTGTATGGGGAAGGTACTTCGACTGATTGAACATGTCAAAAGTGGTTTGCGAAGTTTAGGTTTTCGCTAGATGGTCCAGAAGATCAGTTGAAGTTGTAGCAATCAAATCAAGACATCAATTAAGAACAATCAACGTTATACCATGTGGGAGATAGCCAACATACTCAAAATATCCAAGTCAATAAAGTTATTGGTGAAAATGAAAAATATGTCATTTCATGGAAAAAACTAAACAGACTTTTTGCCAACCCATAATACTACATATAGTATAATAATGTATTTAATAAACTTTTGGAATAAAGAAAAGAAATAAATAAAACTTATCAATGAAACCTAAGTAATAATACATGCCCAATCATTTTAGAAAGTCCATTGCCTTGGAAATACTCATGTCTACTTATAAAATCTGAAGGCATATGCAGAAAATTACATAGGAAAGCAGTCCAAAGTTATGAATAATTTTCTCTCAGATGAAAGTTTAATACATTCTAGTTTTGAGGCCAAAGATACAACTTCGAGTTAAACTCACAGACATGATCTGACTTCACTTAGAAATTCATCACTGGTAGTTTTTGCCTTAAATTTTACTGCTTATCTAAAGTATGGCAATGCTTCCCAAGCTAATAGCAGTAAAATCTGCTGTAAGTTCAATTTGTAGATAGTCACATAGAATCCTTGGTTAGTTTCTTAGTTGGGGAGAAATAACTGTTAGTAGAATACATGAAAGATTAAAAAATAATAATTCTCTGCCTATGCTAATTTTATTGAGCCAAACAATATTGCAGTTCTTAAATAAAACAACCATATATTTATATCATTTTCTAAAGTCCTGTTACTGTGGTAGAGACATAACACGTAAACATATGTAACTCACTTTAATTATGCCCTTCCTTACTAAGACAGAATAAAATCTAATTTTTTAAAATTATATAAAAATAAAGTCTTAAAGAATAAGATTCTATGATGATCTGCTAAACTGAGTAGGGCTATATTCTGTTTGATTTTCAAAATCAATCAAATTAAAAGCTCTGAATATATATCTGCATGTATGTGTGTATGCATACACATGTGTATATATGTATATGTGCATTTAGGATAATTTTAAGTTTTAAAAACTGGCACAGTGGCTACACTACTTTTTTAAGTAGCCAGAAGAATTTTAACTTGGGTACCTTAGCTTGATCAAGAGTAACAAACATACTTCAGCTGTTGCTCATGTGTAAATGTGAAGTATTCTTTATCACTAAACATTCACCCTTTTTATGACTAGCATTTAGTATTTAAGCATTTGTTGACCTTGAGTTATTAAAATGTCTAGTCATTGCATAAATGACTTGAATCCATAAAAACCAAGGCTACTTTCTGGATTTGTTTTTCCAGCTGTGCTAAATGGCAGTGCTCATTTTCACATGGAAATTTTAAATTGCTTGGGTTTTTTAAGCTTTCGTTACTGTGATTATATTGTTGTATAATGTCTGCTAATTCAGAGAAGTATGTGTAATTCTTTTTTTCTTTATTTGATATTAATGTTTAATTTATGACAAACAAGTCTGTATCTTTAGAAATTTATTTAAGTTACATTTGGATAAATAATTATTGAAGAATTACATTACTGAGAATCATTGTCTTAATATTATAATTGTTCTCCAAAATAAATATAAGAATAATAATGATGAAGAATATAATTGTTTTGAATGTGTACTGTATCTCAGTCAATACACTAAATTCTTTACATCAATTTCTTTAATTAATCCTTATAGCAGCACTATAATTATAATACAGGTACTATGTGTTTATCCACTGCACAGATGAGGAACTGAAACTGAGGCAGTTAAGGTAGCCTGGCCAGCTAACAATTAGCCCAATAACTATTAGAGCCTAGAATGGAGCTCAGGCAGTATGGTTCAGCACTTAGTCTTTTAGCTAGAACTTCATGTTTTCTTTCTATGAAATAAATAATCATGTGCCTTTACTTCTTGTGAAAATATCTACTGACTGTTTATTAAGTTTCACAGACTTTTAGATCTTAAGATTGAAAAGGCATGTGAAAACATACTTCATCACTGAAAAATGAGATATATTCTGATTAGATAATAAATGCAATGATCCAAAATAACATCTAAGTTATAATGGAGAGATACATGTGATCATAATAGTTTGTCCCACATCTCACAATAAGTATAACACTCCAAAGTGACATCTAAGTTATGATGGAGACATATATGAGAGCATCATCATGTATACCAGGTTGATACCAGGAATTTATAGAAGTGTCTCTCAATAAAATATAATTGGTTGAAATTCAAAGCTTGAAAGTGTGCTATCTAGGCAAAGAAAATGGTAAATCTGCCATTGCACATGGAACAGATGTGTCAATGGTTCTGTCTGTAACTGCAAGAAGCATGGTGTTCTACGAGGAACAGTGTGAGAGCTATTCTGGATGGAACGTGGAGAGAGGTAGAGAATGAGGTGCAATATGAGGCAGTTGGAACAAGATCAATGCTAAGCCACTGCTGTTTCATTCATTTAAGTCACCTTTTACCTAGAGGAGAGATTTCTTATATGTGAAAGAATATTTATTACAAGTTATTTGTTTAGAAGTCACATGTGCTTACAAAGATACACAAATTGGAAGGAGTCAAGATAGTGTCACTTTTCAAAATTATTATCTATTTCGTTATATTTTATGCTTGGAAAAAATATTTCCTTGCTCTTATTCTAATAGATAGGTCCAAGTCTGTCACAAAGATGATACAATTCAACCATAACAAGGACCAACTGTGTCATTAATTTTTATCATAATATTAACCTTATGTTGAAGTACATTGAAACATTCTCTTGCACGGAGTTGAATAATAAAAATAGGTTTTTATTATTCTGAATTTATATACTTTCAAATTTTTATTTCTTGTACTAGTGATTCATAATTCACAACAGTTGCTCAAAGAGGTCATGAGAATGAGGTAGTGCAGACACTTGATCTCTGACAGTGATGACATAAGAATGCCTAGAGTCTCCCATTCAGAGTGGAGCAATAGACCAGCAGCATTGAGATTACCAAGAAACTTATTAGAAATGAAGAAAATGGGCTCTTTCTCTATGGTGCTACAGAACTAGTATCTTCATGTTAATAAGATTCCTAGGAAATACAAACTCATATCAATGATAGACAAGTGATTCTCTAGAAAAATGCATTAAGTATTTCAACATTCTGTAAAGTTATGGCAATTTCTTGTCTTCTGATAATCTGTTTTGCCCACTGCCTAATATAAAGCTATGATAGGCTAATTAATTTAAATATAAAATAATTAAGATAATAGGCATCATTTTTGTGTAATTGCTCTAACAATCTTAATTATGTTACATATTTCAATCTCTTTTGAACCTACTTTAGTCAAATTTATTAAAAGTAACTGGCACAAACATAGGTAATTTTAAAACATCATATTTGTTCTTTCAAGTATTGATTTCCCTGGTCATCTACCAGAATTCTCTGTTCTTCTTATTTGGTTTATTACCTTATGTTTAATTTTCAGAGACCATTCCCATAATCATACAAAATTGTGTTATGAGCATTATAATGGTCATAGTTACTCTGAGTCATAGTAGCTAACATATTTATTAGGGGTATTATGTTTTCTAACACCTTTTCTCATCTAATGGAGACAAATATCTTAATTTGTAAAAATGTGTTTCTTTGTATTCACAAAATAATTTCATACAATTATTTTAATGTATTATGTAGACTTTTAAAACCTCTAATATTTACTTAGTCTAAGCTAACTGGTTATTTCAAATCCTTTGTTTTAAAAGAAACTATTACTAAAAATGTGAACTTTTAATTTGAACTATTCATTTTTATATTATACAAAACTTAAATGTTGGACAATTTTAATTTTAACTTGCTGTTGTAAAACATTACAAAATAAACATAAACATAAACTATATTTCTATATATATTTCTATAATATTTTTGGGCTGCTTGACTAGTAATCCTAGAGAATACATTTTTTAAAAGGTTTTATTCATTTTTAGAGAGAGAAGGAGGGAGGGAGAGAGAGAGGAAGAAATACATCAGTGCATGGTTTCCTCTCAAACATCCCCCACTGGGGACCTGGCTCACAACCCAGGCATGTGCCCTGATTGGGAATCAAACCAGCAAACCTTTGGTTCACAGGCCATCACTCAATCCACTGAACCACACAAGCCAGGGTAAAGAGAGAATACATTTCTAATTGGGTAACCTTTCATCTATTTTATTTAAATCAAGGTTTGACCTGGACAAACTGAAACAAAATATAGAAAGCATTAAAAATTAGTAAAATTTTTAATTATTTTGAAAAAAAAATGGTAAACCTGGAAAACAGACATGGTGAAAGATGTAACATTATTTACTTGTATATTTTAATATTTTGGCTTGCAGAGTTTTAAATATATTACATTATTCTATTACCTTCTGGTTTATGGAATTTCTGAACAGCACTCTGTGATTTCTTTTTTAAATAAATTTTATTGAGATATAATTCATACACAATAAATCATCCAATGAAGTTGTCCATTCCAACACCATGAACTAATTTAAATATTTTGTTGTTCCACAATAAAACCACCCAACCCATTATCACCCACCCCCATCCCTAGCTGTGGGCAAACAGTAATCCACTTTCTGTCCCATAGATTTGCCTATCCTAGACATTTCATAAAAATAGAATCCTATACTAGGGTCTTTTGTGACTAGGTTATTCCATTTAGCACATTTTAAACATTCATCCATGTTTTACCATGTATCAACAATTCATTATTTTCACTAATGAATAAGATTCCATTACATGGCTATGAAATACTTTATTTTTATATTAATAATTTAATTTGACTGTTACTAATAATTCTTCTTTGAACATTCATATATAAGTTTTTCTGTGTATATTTTTATTTATCTTGGGTTTATAAGTAGGAGTGAATTTACTGGTTTATATGATTGACTTTATGAGAAAATAAAAGTCTTTTTTTTAAAACATCTGCAATCTTTTAAATTATCATCAAATTTTATGAGTATTCCAATTTTTCCACATTCACCAATACAAGATGTTATGTATTTTTGAATATAATTATACTGGTAGATGTGAAGCAATGTCTCATTGTGGTCTTAGTTTAATTTTGTTAATAACCAATGATACTGAGCATCCTTAGATGTGTTTTGTAGTGGTTTATTTATCTTTGGAGAAATGTCTTCAAATTTTAAGCATTTTAATTATATTTGTCTTTTATTACTGAATTATGAGCATTCTTTATAAATTCTAGGCAGATGTTCATTATTAGATATAGGATTTTCAAATATTTTCTCCCTTTTTTATACACTTAATTGTTATTTATATCATGAAAGTTTTAAATTTTTATGAAATACAATGCATGTATTTGTTGGTTGATTATAATTTTGGTGTTGTAACAAAAAAAAAAAAAAAAAGCATTGGCTAACCCAATAGCTTGAAGCTATAAATCTGCTTTTGTATGAGAATTTTATAATTTAGCTATTTTATTTAGAGGTATGGTCCATTTTGAGCTAAATTTTGTGTATGGTTTGAGTAAGGATTTAATATTATTTTTGTGTGTGGATATCTAATTAGATCAGCACCATTTGTTAAAAAAGCTATTTTTGGCACCCTTGTCAAAAAAAGTAATTGACCATAAATGCAGGGTTTATTTTTGAATTCTGTGTTCTGTTACATTGATCTATATGTTCACGTTTACAACAACACATCACTCTGTTCATTACCGTAGCATTGGAGAGGTCTTGAAATTAGGAACTGTGAGTACTTCAACTTTTTCCTTTTCAAAATTAAATACACATGAATATAAGATTATATGAAGAAATAATTACAATAAATGGTTGACAAGTTAAATATATGTTATATTTCCCCTATGTATTGGTCATAGTTTCTTCTTCTTTTTTTTTTTTTCAGTTTCCTTGAGATATAATTGGCATGGATCGCTGTATAAGTTTAAGGTTTACAGCATAAGGATTTGACTTACGTATGTTGTGAAATGATTTCAGCAGTCAGTTCATATGCATACAATATGAAGAGATAGCATGAAAGGAAAGAAAAATATTTTCCTTGGGATGAGAACTCTTATCCTAAAGATATGCTATGTTAACTTTCATATGTGTCAACTGTAGTCATCATGTTGTACAGTACATCCGAAGGCTTAAGTTTATGTGCCATGGTTGGCTTGGAGCTAGAATCTTGGCGGTTTCCTCTATGATAATTTCTATGACATTGCAGTTTTGGTTACTCACACATTCTTCCAGACTGCCAAGAATGACTATTCTTATTTAAAGAGCTACACACAAATATCTTATTTCTTGGAAGTAATGATGAGGAATAATTTGAGAGATAAGAGATGTTGAATAAAAATGATATCTGATATAGATCCTACCTAATAATTGTATTTATGATATTATTACTCTTTCACAAAGTGTGAGACAATAAAATTAGTTTATTGATGAATGTTTATGTTCAAGCCTATTTTCCTAGGAGTCATCCCTAGGGAGGAGTAACTGATCTATTAGTCAGTGTGCAGTCAGAGGTAGTTCTTTAACATGTTATTACAGTGAGAATTTCTTTGCTCTGTGCTGATGGTTTTGTGTGAGGTGCAGAGTGCTCTTACACATGTTCCATGCCATGTTTTCATTATCCCTGAGTGCATGTTACCCCAGGTGCACAGCCCTTTAAATGCCAGGGTTGAATTTGGTACCAGGACACCTATTCTTAGTTGTTTCCTTCATTCTCTTTATTAAACTGAATATTCTGTCATTTTCGTTTGTATTATGGAACTAATATTACTTCTTGATTGTTCTCCACTAAGACTTTCACCATTTTTCACAATAGTCCTAAACATGGAATTTTCCAAATTTTATTCCGGATAAGGCAGTCTTTCACACAAGCTGAGCTGCAGATCCTTTTATCCTCTGGTGTGTCTCTCTCCATGTCTGAACCTCTGCACCATTGTCCAAGACTGAGTGAGGATGGCAGCCCCTGGTGTTTTCACTCCCCCTGCCAGCTTTCCATATGAACAAGTGGGGTCAGTTGCAAAGGGTGAGCCCAGTGTTATCAGCATGCTGCACCTGGAGTAGGGCCTTAATCCTATGCTGAGTGACGGGGTGAGAGAAGAGATCCAGTTCTCTCTGCCACACATGCCTAAAATTCAACTTCTACAAGTGAAGCAGGAGGCTGAATGAAAAATGCTGAAAATCTGCTCCCACAGGGTGAAATCAGACACAGAATGAGAGCTGGGGGTAGAGGGAGCCTCTGTCTTCCAGACCACACCTGCCTAGAGTAGAACATCCAGGGTAGAGTTTCCAAAACAGAGCTAAGGAGATAGTAAGGGAGCAGACTGTGGTTCAAACGCTGCAGATTCTTGCTATTCTTTCTGAAATTTGGTAGACTTTTGAAGAAATAGTTTCTCATATTCTATATGGCCCTAGGAAAATTTCCAAAGATTTTTTTTGTTTTAAATTAATTTTCATCAGTTAAACTGTTATTTTATTGGGGATAGTGTCAGCCTAACTCTACTTGCCATTCCAGACATCCTCTCTGTCTGCAATTGGTTTTCTCCCACTTCGTACAATGTATATTATGGAGCTTCCAAAAATATTTTTCAATCCTAGTTTATAAAAACTTCATTATGAAATATCTTTATGTGATTTTCATTGCCCTTTTTGAGCTTTATTGAGCTTCTTGAATTATTAATTTATGTTTTAAAAATATCAAATGTGATTATTCTCAGCTGTGGTTTCTTTAAATATCTATTCAGTCTTCTAACCATTTTCCTCTAGGCAATACAGTTATACATATTTTAGACTAATATTATCTAGATTAACTTGTTTTTTATGTGTTTGCTTTTTAGCTTTCTTAGAGAAAGTCTAGCGTTGCCTTTGCTCTGGCTTAAGTAACTCCATTAGCAAGGAGTGGTTCTCTGGGTTCCCCAGGCAAAGCGCCATCTATCCATTGCTGTCACTTCACTCTGGCTAGTGGGTACTCACACCATCTTCGGCATCTTGTGAGATCTGAAAGCTGTTTAGCTTATAAGTCCACTGTAATTTTTCTTTCAATAGCACTTGTCATTTGCTGAGCTACATGGAGTTTAAATTGCAGACTGTTATTTAACCATAAACTCACACTTAGCTCTTTGTCTGAAGCTCTTTGAAACTCTCTTCATACCTTCTTCCTCTACAGTTTTGTCTTGCACATTCTAGATTAGTGTATCTGAACTCCAATTTGTGCCTCCTAAATGTGGTATTACCTCTGAGTCTGTGTGGGTTTTCTTTGAGTGATGAAGTTGTTAAATTACCTCCTGGCAGGATGCTGGGAAAATGCCCTTTCCACACAGATCCTCTGTTGCCTGTGGCCCAATGGATGTTTATTTTGGGCCACAGTTAAAGTATTAGAACAATTAAAATCTCATGGACAAAAACATACTTTTAAGCATTAAAACAACTTTTGAAATTGTTAGTAAACTTTTAGTATATTTTAAATATTTTTAAAAATTTAATTTATTTTTTATATTTTTTTAATATTGTTGATCAAGTACAGTTGTCTCCACTTTCCCCCACCATATCCCCCTGCCCCGCCACCCCCACCTCCCACCCTTAAACCTACACCCTTTAGCTTTGTCCATGTGTCCTTTTTAAAAAAAAATGTTGCTTCCTAAGTTTCTTTAATGACTTTTATACTTGGGAGTCATTAATTCCTCATATTTCAGAGAAAATTTAAAAATACTGTTTAGTTATTTGAATCTTTACTGGTGTGGCTTTACATTGATATCATAATGATCTCATACATTGAATAATATTTGCTGCCTGAATTATTGTAACATTGCTATGGTTCAAGTGGCCCAGAAATGAACTGCAGTCTCTGGTTAAATATGAGCTTTAGAAATGTTGAAATGTGTATGTGTTCTAACTACTCATCTCTCTTTGATAAGTAGACATAAATGTAAGTTTTTCTTTTTCATTTAAAATAAATTATTTTATGTTTAATTAAATTTACTGGGGTGACATTGGTTAATAAGCTTACACAGGTTTCAAGTGTATATTGCATGGTGTGCTCACTCCCCAAAGTCAGATCATCTTTCTTTCGTCCCATATATTTGGCCCCCTTTACTTAACATAATATGCTCAAGGTACATCCATGTTGTCTGTCACAACTGGCACTGTTTTACTTTGTCTTACGGCTGAGTCGCATTCTGTAGTGCATATGGAACACATTTTCTTTATGCAATCCTCTATCAAGGGACACTGGCTTTTCCATGTCTTGGCCACCATGATTATGCTGCAGTGAATATATAGGTGCACATAGTTTTGCAAATAAATAGTTTTGAATTGTTTGATTGGATGCCTAAAAGAGGGATTGCTGGGTGATATAGTAACTATCTTCTCAACTTTCTGAGACAGCTCCATACTGCTTCCCATAGTGGCTGTATCAGTAAACATCCCCGCAAGCAGTGAATGAAGGTTCCTTTTTCTCCATAACCTCCCCGATGCTTATCACTTGTCTTGTTGATAATAGTCATTCCAACAACGGTGAGGTGGTATGCCACTGAAGATTTAATTTGCATTTCCCTAATAACTAGTGAAGTTGAGCATCTTTTCATATATCTGTTGACCATCTGTATGTCTCCTTGGGAGAAGTGCCTGTTAGGTCCTCTGCCGATTTTTTAATGGAGTGTGTTTTGTTTTGCTTTTGTTTTTGGTGCTGACTAGTATATTTTGGATACTAATGCCTAGTCAGAGCTGTTGTTTGCAAACATCTTCTCCCATTCAGTCGATTGCCTGTGTTGCAGCTAATCAAGGCCAGGCAGATCCACTCTCGCTTCTGGGAGATGGAAGAGAATGTGCGGAGCCATGGGGATAGTTGACATACCTTTATTCATGGGTGACCAGCCATGCATGCTGCAAGCTGCATGTCTAACTAGTGAGAATCCCCTACTTGTTTAAGTACTAGAGGGGAACACAGCCAGAAAAATGCCAGAACATAGCATGACACAATTCTGCACATGTGAGACCACTTCCCATGTTATGTGGAGTTTATCGGACCCAGTCTCAAGGCTATGTATGAAAACACTGGTTATCAGGCCCCTCCAAAGCTGTGGGAACACTGCTCCTCTTAGTTACCCAGGCACCTGGGGGAGGAAGCCAGACAGCCTCCACTTACCCTACATTGCCTTTTTGTTTTGTTAGTAGTTTTTTTTGTTGAGCAGAAACTTTTTAATTTGATATAATCCCATTCATTTATTTTTTGCCTTTACTTCCCTTGTCTCTGGGATCAAATTTAGCTTCCCTAACCATAGTCCATCAGATTCGTACCTATGTTTCCTTCTATGTAATTTATTGTTTCAGATCTTATATTTAGGTGTTTGATCCATTTTGACTTAATTTTTTTATGGGGACAAACATTAATCTAGTTTCATTATTTTGCATGTGACTTTCCACTTTTACTAAGCACCATTTATTGAAGAAGCTTTATTTTCTTCATTATGTTTTTGGATTCTTTATCAAAATTAATTTGCCCACATACATGTGGGTTTATTTCTGAGCTCTCAGTTATGTTTCATTGATTAATGCATTTGTTTTTCTTCAAATACAAAGCCATTTTGATGATTGTTGCTCTGTAATATAGCTTTTAGTCAGGGAGTGTGTTACCTCCAGCTTTTTTTTTTGTTTTTTTCCCCTCAGGGTTGCTTTGGCTATTCAGGGTCTTTTTTTATTTCATACAAATCTGATGATTTAGTTGTTCTATTTCTTTAAAAATGTCATTGGAATTTTGATGGGGATTACATTAAATCTGTATATTGCTTGAGTAATATGAACACTTTAACTATGTTGATTCTTCCAATCTATGAACATAAAATATTTTTCCATTTCATTGTGTCTTTTTCAATCCCTTTTAATAATGTTTTGTAGTTTTTAAGCATGTAAGTCTTTAACATCATTTGTTTATTCCTGTGTATTTTATCCTTTTTGTTTGCAATTGGCAAATTTTTATTTCTTTTTCTGAAATTTTAGTTGTAGTATGTAAGAATGCAGTGTTTTTTTCACATTGATTTTGTATTTTGCAACTTTATTGTATTTGTTGTTTCTAACAATTTTTGGTGGAGTCTTTAGGGTTTATTATATAAAGAATTACCTTATCTGCAAAAAGTGACACTTTTACTTCTTTCCTTGCACTTTGGATGCCTTTTATTTCTTCTCTCTCTCTCTTTCTCTGTCTCTTTCTCTCTCTCTCTCTCTTTTTTTCCTTATTGCACTTGCTAGAACTCCCAAGAGTGGCTAGAGTGATGAAAGCATACATCCTTGTCTCGTTTCTGATTCTAGAAGAAAAGCTTTCAGTTTTTCACCATTGAGTATGACATTAGATTAAGCTATGTCATAAGTGGACCTTATTATGTTGAGGTACTTCTGTATTATTTTATTGAGGGTTTTAATCATAAATGGATGTTGTAGCTTATCAAATACTTTTTCCACCTATGATTTGTATCCTTTTTGTTAATGTGGTATAGTACATTGGTCAGTTAGTTTATGTTGAAGCATTTCTGTGCCTTTGGAATGAACCACACTTGATCATGATGCATTTTTTAATGTGTTGTTGTATTTTATTTATAAGTTTTTTTGTTTAGGATATTTGCATCTGTATTCATCATAGATACTGGTCTGCAGTTTTCTCTATTTGTGTTATTCTTGCCAGGATTTGTTATATGGGTAATGTTGGCTTCATAAGATGTGTTAGGAAGTGTTGTCTCCTAACATTCGTTCATTTTTTGGAAGAATTTGAGAAAGGTATCAAATCTTATTTGAGTTTTTGATGGAATTCACTAATGAAACCATTTGGTCCTAGTGCGTCTAGTGTGTCCTTCAGTTCTGCTCTAACGCTCATCGTTTGCTGTCTTCTGCTGACTTGGGGTTTCTTTGTTCTTTTTCTACTTCTATAAGATGGAATGTCAAGTTGCTTACTTTAGATTTTTCTTATTTCTAGAGATAGATCTGAAATGATATAAACTTCCCTCTTATTACTGCACTTGCTACATCTCAGAAGTTTTGATATGTTGTCTTGTCATTCCCATTTGTCTCTCTATATCTTTTGATCTTATATTTTATTTTTTCTTTGATACAATGTTTTGAAAATAATATGTTCCTTAATGTCCATCTATTGGTGTTATTTTTTTTTACTTGTTGCTGTTTGTTTCTAATTTCAAAGCATTTTGGTCAGAGAATATGCTTGGTATGATTTTAATCTTCTTAACTTTGTAAAGGCTCGTTTTGAGGGCTGACATACAGTCTATCCTTGAGATGCTCCATGTGCACTGGAAAGGAATGCAGGCAATCTTACGCTCTGGAATGAATGGCTCTGTAAGTGTCAATTATGTCTATTTAGTCTAATGTGTCATTTAAGGATATTTCTTTATTGATTTTCTGTTTGGATAATCTATTTAGAGCTTTTAATGGAGTGTTTAAGACCCCCCATGGTATGTTTCTGTCAGTTTCTCCCTTTAGTTCTATTAGTTATTTTGGTGCTCCCTGGTTGGGTGCATGTAGATTGAGAAGTGTTAAGTGTTTTGTATTGTTTTGTTTTGTTTTAATGTAGTGTCCGCTTTATCATTTTAAAATGTCCATCTTTGCCTGTAGTTACCTTTGGTATTTTGAAATCTATTTTGTCAGGTGTAATATGTCTACACAAGCTTTTCTGTGGATGCTGTTTGCTTGGAGAATCATTTTTCACCTTTTCACTCTGAGTCTTTGCCTTTACAGTTTAGATGTGTCTCCTGAAGGCAACATATGGTTGGGTTTTATTTTTTGATCCAGTCTGATACTTTGTGCCTTTTTATTGGTGAATTCAGTTCATTTACATTGAAGGTATTTAGTGATGCATGATTTCTTATAACCAGCTTATCTCTTGTTTTTTGGTAGCTCTGAGCTTTCATTGGTTCTTTCCCTTTGTGTTTCTGTGTTTTTTGTTTGTTTGTTTATTCAGTGGCATTCCATATTTCTCCCTGTTTTCTCCTTTTTAAAACTTATATATCTCAGTTTTGGGGGGTATGTGTGTGTATGTGTGTGTGTGTGGTTACCATTAGGTTTGTGAAAAGAAAGTTTGATATATACAGTAGTCATTTTTCTTTTGAGAACATCTGATCTCCATCCTCTTTTGCAAATTCAGAGTTTTGCCCCTACCTTTTTTATGTTTTTGTTCTCACAAATTATCCTTGTTTATGCTGTAAGATTTTTGGAGATCTCACTCAAAGTTTGATGACCTTTTGTTCTTGGTTTCAGGTAGAATAACTCCCTTGAATATTTTATGCAATGGAAGTCTTCTGGTGATAAATTTCATTCAGCTTCTGTATGGCTAAAATATTCTTTATTTCTCCTTCATTTCTAAAGGATAACTTTAATGGATGTATTTTTCTTGGCTGGTATTGTCTCTCTTTCAACAGTTTGAGCATTTGGTTCCACTCTCTTCTAGTTTACAGTTTCTGCTGAGAAGTCCAAAAATTTAATCAACTCTCTTTACAGGTAAGTTTCTCCTTTTCCTGGCTGCCTTGAGAATTCTTTCTCTGTCATTAATTTTTGACAGTTTGAATACGATGTGCCTTAGAGAGGGCCTTTTTGGATTGAGGTAATTAGGTGTTCTATTTGCTTCTTGAATTTGAGGACTTAGCTCTTTCTGTAGGTTTGAGAAGTTCTCATCAATTGTGTGTTTGAATAGGCTTTCTATTCTGTTCTTTCTTTCTTCGTCTTCTGGTATGCCTATTATTCTTATATTGCACTTTCTGATGAAGCCAGATCGTTCTTGCAGACATCTATTTTTTTATGCTCAAGCGTCTCCTTCCCTCTGCATGATTTCTAGATTTCTATCTTCAATCTCACTAGGTCTTTCATCCATCTGGCCATGTCTTTTTTTCTTTGCTCACTAGTTCATTCTTGATCTCTTTTATTGAGTTCTGCATCTCCAGAATTTTTATTTAGTTCTTTTTTAAAGCTCCAATTTCTTTGGTAAAGTACTATTTTGTTTGTTGGTTTTGTTTCTGAGTCCAGTAAACTGCCTGTGTTTTCTTGCATCTCATTGGGGTTTTTTCAGAACCACAATATTGAATTCTTTGCCATTTAAATCACATATTTCCATGTCTTTAAGTTTATTTTTTAGAGATTTTTTGTTTTTTTGAGATGCCTCATTAACTTAGTTATTCATGGCATTTGATGGATTCCTTTTCTGTCTAGTCAGTTATGTATGAGTGGAACTTTCTAGGTTGATAAGTTTTCCTATCTTTTTCCAGTTGTGGTGCCAAATCACGTGTTTTTTAGCTCTCTTGCATTTCTCTGGCTTTTTCAGATCTATGTGGGATGGTGAAAAATAACCTGTTCTCCCTGGGAAGGTGGGTGCCTCCCCTGTGACCTGGTCATTCTGGTCCCAAGGGACCAACCCTACAGGGGAATGCAGTGAGTGATAGGGCTCCTAATTTGTGAAATCCCAGGGCTGTCATCATAGCCCTCCAACTCTAGCAGTGAAGCCACTGATGTGCAGGGGGTGGAGTGAACTGAGAGAATCAGGCCTCCTCTTTGTTTGTCTGCCCCCCACAATGGTGACCAGTTAACCTCTCAGTTTCCCCCTACCCCGCCCCACTTCCTCATAATCCCAGGATTAGTTCCAGAATTCGCCCTTTGCTCAGCAAAAATGTTTCTGTTCTCTGTAGTGTCAGATACCTTGCTCTGCAACTCAACACAAAGAATGAAGGGAGGTAAAATCTGGGAGGTTAAGGGAAGGTTCCATGGCTTTGTTTTTCTGTCTGGAGTGCCGATTGCCAGGCAACTGTGACTTCACCTTTGTACTGCATTCCTGCCCACATCTTTGTGCTCGGCTACAGGTAGTAGGGCCGTTTCTGCAGAAATGCTCACTAAATCTCTTGCTTCTCCTGGCCAAAGGGAGTGCGAGCCATGACCTAAAATTTCTCCTCTCTCTTGAGTGAGCTCTGCAGTGAGCTCCTGGCTGCAGGATTGCATCCATGGCTCTTTTGAGCTCTTCTTCTTTCTGGCCTCCCTAGCTCATTCCCACTTGCCCACCTTTAGATGTTTCAATGTATGGATCTCTCATCCATGTTTGTGCGCTGAGCAGGGAATTCTTTGTTGAATTATACCTTTCAAATTGTTGAAACTTCAGGGGATCTCTCATGCTGCCAGTCCTCTGAAAGTTTTTGTTTGTTTGTTTTGTTGTGTGTGTGTGTGTGTGTGTGTGTTTTCCTCAAGATGTGTAAGAGATTTATTGAGAAAACTTTCCACACCTGATTTATTTATGGAGTAACAGTGAGAAGTGGATTTTATAGTAGGAAGCTAAGTAACATCTATGAAGTGTGGAGACACATGTTTTAAAGTGAAGATATTCTCAGAAAAAGTTAATGAAAAAGTGACAATATGGGATTCCATATTCATTCCTTCTCAATCAGTTTGAAATAAACTTTTATGTTATATCAAGGCAAAGATAGTTTTCTAACTGTTGCCATGGTAAAACTAACCAGCTCTCTTTCTGACACATTTATCACTGGCAGAAATAAAATTTTGAAATCAGTATTTAGTTGAAAATTCTTAGAGGATGTTGAAAGATAAGTAATGCATTAACATTTTGTCTTTTTAACTATATCCATAAAATTGTTTTAGTAGGTAATTATTTTCCTTTTTAAAATGAAACAAAAATAATGGGGGTTAAAGTATTTCTAGTGCTAATGTTTTTCTTATTTTAAACTTTTTTCTTTTATATACTTTGACCGCTGAATAATTGATTTATTATTCATATAAATTACAGAATACAAGAATTTTCTTCAGCATATGGTGTGTATAAATGATTCCATAATGAAATAATGACTCAATTCGACTTGAATGTATTAGTGTTAATGTCACACAATCACTGATACTTCTGTGATTCTTAAACTATAGGAAATACCTCTTTCTTGAAAAAGATTAAAAAATAAAACCCTGTTCATTATATTACTTTCTGGATATTATTTTAGTATATTTCTTAACTCCTTCTTGAGTAATATTTCAAGTAACCCCCACCGCCCAAAAGTGGATTATTTTTGTTTGTTTTGCTGTGAGTGTTCATCAATATTATGTGGTTGCAGTACTTGTAATTTGGAGAAAATTACTATGCATTTACTCATGTAAATATGAACCAGCAGTGATATATTTTGATATTCTACCTTCATACTAACCACTTGCAAAATAAATTGCATATTTGATTTGATCAGTCTTGCAGGACTAAACCTACCTATATTTTAAATAATTCTGGATATTAATTGTTCTTTTTCTAAAGTTTAATTTCTTATCATTGATTGTGACTTTGACTTTACTGAAATATTGTGTTTATCTTTTTAACTTAGCATAAATTTAGCTGCTACAGAGTTATGAGAACAATAATCAAAAATTAAAATTATAAGGTGTTCAGTATAGTCAGTCTCACAGAACAGGCTCTTAAAGACTTTTAGCCTTTAAAAATGGGCTCTACAGACATGTTTTTAATCCCCAAATATATGTTGATGATATATAGAAAAATCAAATAATAAGCAAGGACCTGAAGTTAAATGTTATACATTATTGTGACATCAAATTTCATAGCAGCCTCAAAAAATTGATAAATATGACAAATATTTATTATCAAAGCACATTCAAGAAAGGACGAGGGGAAAGACTGTGGAATGCTGGTTATAGAGTGGTTCAATAGATGTGCCTCAGGGAGAAGCTTTGAAAGGAAGGAAATGAAGGAAGAAAGAAAACTGACATAAAAAGATACTAAACAGATTATCTCAGTGTTGTTGTATCCTTGATTAATGGGTATGTGAGAGTTTCAGAATTTTAGGTGATGGTTAGAAAGCAAAATGCTGAATAGGAAGAATGTGATGACAAACCTCAGATGTGGCTATGGCATTGAGTCTCCTAAGTGGCTGAGGGTGGAAAACGTTAAAGCTGATATGGATACATGAAGGCTGGGAGCTCAGTTTCAGTGCTTTGTTTGAAAGTGGGTAAATACTGCAGCCAGAATGTGAACCCCAAAATATCAGAATAATTGATCCAATAACGTGACCTTCAATGTAGACACGATTGGGGCTTATTAGTAGCATAGAAATGCTTGAAATGATTATAAGCAAGATAGGGAAGTTTGTGTTTACTTTATACTTCATGTGGTCTTAGGAAGTAAGTATTAAGGACAGCTTTTTATTCCCTAAGGAAAAGAAAACTTTACATCCCATTGAAGTCAAACATGAAGTGTAGATATTTGGGAAAATGTTGAGGTTTAAGGTGGTGTCCCCCCCCCCCCAGTAAAAGATTGGTTTTAGATACACAGTAAAATTGCTTATAAGGAAAATTAGCAGTGGGGGAATTCCTGGGAGTGGAGGCCCAGACTGTCCAACACAATGAGATTGCAAACATGCCTAGGGAGTTTGATCTTAATGGCATCCTTGGATCAAGAGAAAGTAATTGTCATTACCTCCTTCTGGGGACCCTATATAGATCAAGAGTAGGACTATGGGACTTCTTACATGTGATTAATAGCTGGGGCTTTCTATTAGCTAAGGAACTTAGGATGACTTGGACCTTCACCATGTTACTTTCTTAAAAGCAAAGAATATATATGTATATATTTATATAGCTGAGACTTCTGAATTTATTTTCACCTATTATATATTGTATTATGGTGTAAATATGAATTCTAATTCATCTCTCCAACTTATCGGTGTTTTTTTTTCACTCAAAACTATTTTTAATTCAAAATGACAGTTGAAGTTTTAGCAACTGGTGGATAATGAACATAAAGTTAATTCTGATAAGTTAAGAAGAGAATCAAAGCACTGTGGAAGAATTAATTGGGTGACAGTATGTGAAAATAAGAGGTCATTATTATATTTTTCCTCATATCAAAGATGGTTCGAGTTTTTGCTTATACTTGAGCAAGCAAAAAAACCCTTACATTTTTTTAAAAACATTCATTGGCTTGATTCCCATCTATAAAATTTCAAATGAAATAAAAATGCAGTTGACCCTTGAACAATGTGTGGGTTAGGAGTGCCGACTCTTTGATTCCCCCAAAACATTTGTCTCTTGGTGTCTGCATGGCACTGGTTTCAGGAATTCCCATGGACACTAAAATCCATGGATACTCAAATTCTCTATATAAATGGCATAGAGCAATGCATACAATCAGGCCTCCTGGGATTAGCAGTCTGCCAACCATGAATCGAGAACAGTACAGGTACCTACTGGAAAAAAATGTGTGTATAAGTAGAACTCTGCAGTTCAAACCCATGTTATTTAAGGGTCAGCTGAAATGTTAAAGCAGGCACTTTATTATTTTGTCACTAAAGACTAAACCTTAGATAAAATCTGTAGCAGATAAAATAGCAATTACCAAATTACAAAATGCTTCATGCACATTGTTTTTATAAATATTTGCTTTAATTACATTCTATTAGGTAAATAAGATATATTTTTAATTTTAAATTAAGATAAATTCCATAACCTCTGTTTTACAGGGGGGGGGCATGCCTTAGAATAATTTTTATTTTTCAATTTCTAGTACACAAGAAAGAATTTAAACACATAGCGACATTTCCCTGGAAGGAGGTAGAAGCTTAAGCACTAATTGGGAATTAACTTTCCATATAAAATTCCAACCAGCATTTAGATTATGCTTGAAAGAAAATCAAACTATTCTAAATTCCTTTATTTTTTTCTTTCTTGTAGTCTAAAGTCTTTTTTAAAAATTAGCTAGGCAGACCTAGCTAGATTCTATGGGAACATTCTAGGATGGATTTTTGTGTTTTCTTAGAAAACTCATTCTTAAGAAAAAAATATTTGCATATATTCTATTACTGATTTTTGAAATGCTTGAAAAACTTCTTTAATAGCTGATTTCTGACAATTAGCAAAAATCCACATTTATAGTTTTAGGTCATAATTTGTCTAAGTTAAGGTAGTAGCATTGCGTGGATAGAAGGAGGGTCTGAAAAAATTCATTTTTAATTGTAAGTAACACCTATTTTTCTTTATTTGATTACTTAAATTACTGCTACCAAGAATTAGAATTTAAAATTTGCTGTTTATTTCTAAAATCATATAGGAATTTAAATATTATATATTTGAGAGTGATAGACCATGACTAAATTAGCTAATAACATTCAAATATATATTTAAACCATTTGAGAGTTAATATTTATAGAACATTTCCCTTACAGATGTTGATGTCCCAAATCATTCAAGAAAATAATGAATCTTCAGTCAGTGCGGTGCTTCAGTTTTAACAAAAAGGAAGCCAAAAGCGAGGGAAGGAAGGGTAAAGGCAGCCTGGACTAGAGAAATACACCTTCTGGGCTTCGCAGCAAGATTACTAACAAAGGGAGGATAGAGACCGTCGACTAGATGTTGTAGGAAGAGGGTGTATTTATTTTTAGAATGCATATGTTAAATTTATTTTTATAATTAAAATGTGAGTTCTTATCTGTGAACTGTTATATATGTATATTTTTATACAATTCGCTTAGAAAAATGTAGGAAATCTAGACAAGTGAATGCTTTCTCATAGCTTTGAAATAGATACTGGAATTCAGTTTTACCCTCAGATTTCAAATTTCACCCCACTCAGTCTGTGAAAGATTTTATAATTCAGATAAGATGTATATTTCCCTTAGAAATCTGAGTGCTGGGAACTCTGCTATTGTAAAGGTAGGGGATGTCTGGCTTCATAGGTTTAGCTGGCTTTCTTTCCCTCTTCCTTTCCCTCAGACTCATTCCAGGACAGCTAGTCATCAGTCTGCCTTTTCTCTGTTCCAGTCCCACTGCCTGCACCAGAAATCCTGCTTCAGTAGCCCCAGCCTGCCCAGCCTGCCTTTTCCCCACTTTTCTTGTTGTTGTTGTTGTTGTTATTATTAATTTTTATTTGATTTTTAAACTTGGGATTACTCAAGCTGGAGATTCATTCCTTTTATTAAGCAACCTAGGACAAAAATAAATATATGTATGTATGTTTATTTGTCTTATATGCCTATAAGGCTGGAACTTTGTCTTTGAAGATACACTTCATCCCTGAGAGGAGACAGGTTTGCCAATAAATAATTAAGCTCCAGTGATGCAGGGGTGACATGTGAAAAAATCTTATGAGATCCAGCAGGTTGAGCACTGACTCTGAAGGAGAAAGCCTGAAAAAAGCCTCCCAATGGACAGAGATAAGGAAAAATTTGGGGTGGGCAAGGAAGGGGAAAAGAGCACAGCTGGAAAAACAGACTATTTTCTCTCTAGGAATCATGGGTGAAACACCAGGTGTGCTGTGTTTTGGATGATATATTTGATGAAGATGGCTTTTAGGGTGAGATGATAGTGTGAAGAAAATAAGAAAAGAGAAAGAGTTTGGGAAGATGAGGAACCGTTTTGTTACTTCTCTCATTATATACTTTTCTAGGTGATTTCACCTTCTGCCCAGGCATTCCGTGGTCATCTTATGTGAATGATCAGCATTTCCATGCCAGACACATTTTTAAAGGCTTTTTAAATTGATTTTGATTTTCCTTTTTCTAATTTTATTTTTATTTTTACTAGTAATTAGCTGTATAATGACAATTTCTTTAATAATTTAAACCTTAATTTCCTCACCTGAAAAATAGTAATTAGCCATTTTTTGTTTTATGAGAATTAAGTGAATTCATATACTTAAGTCCTTAAGCAGTGTTTAATATAATAATTGTTTAACAAATGATACCTGTTATTATTACCATCATCATCACACACTTCACTCACCTGTAATGAGATCGTAAGCTTTTCTAATACATGGATGATCTCTATAGCTTTCATACATTCTAATAAAAATCTAGGCCAAACTTGAGATTGGATAAATAGTTGGTAAGTTTAATTTGTTAACCTGGCTGTCATAGTTTGATTTTTATTTTTGACAGGTGACATATTTTTCAAGTTGATTTTTATCATTTAACTCATGCTTATAGTTGACTTGCATTGCATTATTTTAAATAGGAAAAAACATTGAGTATTATGGAATTTGCATTATCTTAATTTTACTTACACTTAATAAAGATGCTTTGACAAACTGTTCTGTTTGTAAAGAAACAAATCAAGTTCAGAAAAAGAATTATTTTGGGCAATTCCATCACCTATATCTAGGAATGCTTCTTTCTGATAGGCCCAGGCCAACGCTGAAGGCAAGGTCACAAATTTACTCTTTAGTAAATTTACTAAAGCTCACAAATTTATCAAGCTCACAAATTTACTAAATTTACTCAAAATTACTAAATTTACTAAATTTACTCTTTAGTAAATTTATGAACTTGATAAATGTTTAAGTTTATATCTCTGCTATATAGTGGATGGCACACTTCTATTATTTCTCGATTCTCCCCTTTTACCCATGAAAGTGGTTTCTAACTCTGATTGTACATGAGAATCACCTGGGGAGCTTTGAAATTAAGTAAGAATGGGGAAAGGACTCACATTAGGTTTTAAATATATAATTTAGTTGACACTCTTACAGATGTCTCCCATTTTCTATTTGTACCCCATTTGCCCCTCTCCACCCAGCTCCCCCCCCCCCCACTGAATTCATCACATTATTTTCTGTGTCCTCGGGCTATGCATGCATGAATATATGTGCTTTAAAAGCTCTGCAGGTGATCCTAGTTGCAGTCAGGTCTGAGAAGTACTACACTAATTAGTGCAAGGCATCTGCCCATTGAAACAATTGCCCTGGGAACTTGAGGAAGTGGTTAAATAGGCCCCGATGTAAATGAGCTCCAAGAGGAAGTTCTTCCCGTAGGGCCCAGAGACTCAAGAACTGAACAGCAACTCTTCATGGGTCTCCAGACTGCCCGCCTGCCCCACACTGGTCAGAATAGTCAGTCAGTGAGTCGATTCTTTTTTTTTCTTTCTTGGTTTTTATTTTTATCTTAATTGTTGTTCAAGTACTGTTTTCTGTCTTTTACTCCCATCCCAGCCCATCCCCCAGCCCTCCCCATCTCCAGCCCATTTCCATGCCCTCCCCCTAGTTTTTGTTCATGTGTCCTTTATACTTGTTCCTGTAAACCCTTCCCCTTTTTCCCATGAAATTCCCTCCCCTCTCCCCTCTGGTCACTGTCAGCCTGTTCTCTATTTCAGTGTCTGGTTATATTTTGCTTGTTTGTTTGTTTTGTTGTTTAGGTTCCTGTTAAAGGTGAGATCATATGCTGAATGTAATTTCAACAGTTAAGGAGTAGTTACATTTATACAGTCCTAAAATTATTTTGGCCCTTGGAAGGCAACCATGAAGCTGATGCGGCCCCTGGTGAAAATGAGTTTGACACCCCTGCTCTAGAGAATATTGACTAATATACACAAGCTTATCTTTGAACCTGAGAGCACAATTTACATACAAGCAAACTAAAACCTGGAAAGATGAAGTAGCTAATTAAACACCATGTGGTTTCTTTTAACCTATGTCCATCTGACTCTGAAGATAGAGCTTTGCACATACCCCTTTACAGCCAGTGAGCACATGTGGGGAGAATTATGTGAAATGGTACAAGTTAAAATGAAATAGACTTGTAGTGTTCTAAGATGTAATTAAAGTGCTGTTCCCCCTGGTGCTAAGTCCCACTGAAGAATTTACCCCAATGACTTGTCTAGAGAAATAGACCCTTCAATGTATCCATCTTGTTAACACAAAACACTATATATTTTTTGTAATAGCACATTAATCTCCACTATTTCCAACTCCCAAACTGTAAAAACCCAAGGGTTGGGATAATAAGGGTTAAAAATGAAACAAAATGCTTAAATACAAAGGACTACCTTTGGACTAAGGGGATTTCTAGAAACACTGTTTCTCTCCATACATGCTGGTGTATGTCATTTTTGCCCCTACGTGCTCATAGTCCATTTTTCCAGCTTTTGAACTGACATAAACCAACCATGTACCTGCTGCCTTATGGAGCTGAGGGGCTAACTACCTTTTTCACACAATCATGCTATGTGTACCATGAACCCCAGAATCTCCCAGATGGACAGAGGCCATCCTTCTGGCCATCGGTTCCTCAGGTGCTCTGGGGCAGCCATCTTCTTCTGTTTTCTCATTATTTTCCCCATTGTTCTCATTTAGAATGTCATTTACATTTTTATTGAATTGCAAAGCAACAATAAAAACTTAAACATACCCGTAGAGGAAAAAATACTAAATCATCACAGTATTGTACAATCTCTCTCCATCCTTATGAGGTTTCTCAGCATCATTGTTTGGGTGTATGTTTATAAATTCATGCTTGCTTTTTAATTAGTTATAAAGCTATATAAAGAGTCTCCTGGTTAAAGCCTTTGACTGCAGGCTCATTTCTTGATCCTTTCTAAAAAAATCTTAACAGTGCTGCCTTTATTAAAATGAGCTCATAAAGGGGTGGTATGAGGATCAAAACCTTTATATTCTAGTTTTATGGGATCTTTGAATGCGTTAAATCATTTGTACACACACACAAGCAATGACTCTCACACTTTTCCATCTATTTCTTCAGGGGAATTCTGAGTGATTAGCATGCTATAGTTGAACGGTGATATTTAAACAGTGCAACATTGATTGAAGCAGCCCTCAATAGAGCAAGTTTTTTTTTTTGTTTATGCCCCAGGTTTCCACTCTTTCCCACCTCAAATAAGCCAGAATATACATCGTCATGGAATAACATATCTATAGTATGGTAAATATTATGGTAGATTTCTTATCAGTATAACTCACTCTAAAACATGAAGGTAAAAGTCTGAGTAACTTGTTCACATTTGTTCCAGAAAATTGGGCTGATTCCATTCAGTCTAAAATGATTGAAAATCACTTCAGGCCATAGCCAGTTTTCTGCTGTTTGGTGTTTTTCTTTTTTCTTTTTTCCTTTGCTACCGGTGTTGAAACTTTTATATTTTATTTTAAATAGCCATTTAATTACCTGTTTGCTCATATGCAGACACATGAAGGTGGCAGATATGCAGGGTTAAGTTTTCTCCTCAGATCAACATATATTACATGAAGCATGCAAACCCAATCAGGAAACAAAAGATTCATTTATAAATTGCTCTTGATTTAAAACAAGCTTATATTGGAAAATATATAATAATACAGACATTGTAACCCCTGTGATTCTAGAAATACTATGAATTCAGTATATTCTATACTCCTGGCAGTCACTACATTTGGCAAGCTCAGCAACCTTCAAGGCTTATTAAATTTGTCGAAGCCTTAGGAAAAGAAGAAATATATTGGTGAAACCATACTTTATACTGAGCACAGAAAATTGCAGATGTAACCGACCCTGACCTTATAAAAAAAAAAAAAAAAAGTAATGCTGAGGTTAAGACTGAACAGGTACAATGCATTTAGGAGCATGGCTTTCTCAAGCAGTTGTAACTTCATGGTGTTATAGCATATTCCATTGGCTTTTATATTAGCAACTCATCATGACAATATTACTGTGACACCAATTATGAGTGCTTTAAAGCAACACTGGAAACACTGACACGTTTAAACCCCACTTGTTGGAATTTCTAAAAATTTCAATGCAAAGTTTTACACTCTGTCTTTAAATTGTTACTTTCTAGAATATGTGAATTAAATTTTCATCTTTACTTGCCCTTTGTGTATGTACGTGGTGTGTCATAGGCAAATTACCAGTTTCATGGTTTATTGGCTACCACCCTTACAGAAGAGCAGAGTGAATTATAATCCTAGTTTGGACATATAAATGAACACATTCCTAGGATATGAACATGTAGGTCACCAACTAAATATATCAGTTACACTTGGAAATAACTATGTAATACAATAGGTATTTTATGTCCATAAGAATGTATTATATTCAATAAGTCTTCGATTAGTGAAGTTCCACTTGTGTAGTGAATTTAAGTCAACATATGTTTACCCTTGTGTCATTGATTCATAAAAAGATCTGTGTCTTTTCACAGACACAACGAAGGCAGTCTTGGCCATTAATGAGCGGGCCTACATTTTCTAAAGTTGTCAGCAATGTGGGGACAGTGTTCCCATGGTTCATCAGAAGTAGCAATTTCATCTGAGATGATATTGTATTCAAAATATAATTTGATTGTATTTTTGGAAAGGTCTAATGTTTTTGTGTATAAGCTAGAACTAAAGTATAGTAAAAAGTCAGTCCTAGGGATCATTAAAAATAAGTATTTGGCTGCTGTGTTATCATATTACATTTTTTTAAAAACTTTGATATTATTACCTCCAGTGTTGTCCTGGAGAAGGAATAACTAAATGTTACATTTGGGGTATTTTGTGAAAGATACTGCTGTATGAATGTTAATTTTGTGTGATTTAAAAATGAGCCCCAGATGTCATTTAAAATAAAATCAACATTATGTGCCTTCTATGGACATATGTTGGGAAATAAGAGTACAACGTATAAAATATTCTTTCTAAAATAATTAAATTTAAATTTAACCAAGTTCCTTGATTTCACCATAATTTAAATGATTATGAGTGACAGAGCAATATTTTAAAACCTCTTGATGTGAAGATGTTTAGCCAAAACATCTCTTGGCTAAAATAGAATAACAGGGCCTGGACTTACCTTCCCGCCTGGCTACTGCCGGGAGAGTCGCCAAGCAGTGGTGCAGGGAGGAGCAACCCAGACGGGGCTGAAAAGACAGTTGATGAAATGGAGCTAATGACCTGAGCTGATCAAGGAAGAAAGACTTTACAGGGAAGAGTACTGAAGAAAAGTGTGTGTGTGTGTGTGTGTGTGTGTGTGTGTGTGTGTGTGTGAGAGAGAGAGAGAGAGAGAGAACTCCAGAAAGTACCCAGCTGAGTTCTGATCTGAGCAGGTGTATATCTGAGCAAACTACCTACAGCACAGAACAAACCACGCAGATTAGAGATGATTGCGCTGCCTGGGGCCCTCACACTGCAGATATGGTGTCTGTTCATATCAACCACACTGACGACCTTCACAGAAGGCTATTGCCTCGGCTGTGAAAAATAATTAGACCAAGCTGAGCACCACATACCAAATTTTAATATCAAGCCCTGAAAGTATTAAAATGTTTCCAAATCACAAGGCTCAAAAATAATTACTATAGCACAAACATACAGGTATTTAACAAGGTAAAATTCACAATGTCCAGCATTCAGTTCAAGGAAGCAGGTAAATATGACTCACAATGGGGCAATAAACCACACAATTGAAACTTGCCCTAACTCAGATGTTAGTATTATCAAACAAATAAATTAAAACATCATCATAACTGTATTACATATGTTCAAAAATTTAAGTGGAGGCATGGGATACATTTAAAATATCCAAATTGGACTTCTACATATGAAACCAAAAATGTGTCAGGTGCAAATTACATAGACTGGCTGTAACAGTAGTAAGTTAGCCAAAGAAGAGATAATATATTGCAGAGATATCAATTGAAAATACCCAAAATTAAACTCAGAATTCTAGAAGAAAATGCATACCATGTATTTCTCTGCTTCCTTCTCTTGCATTTCAACTCCCTCCAGTCTGGTCTCTACCACTCCACTAAATATTCTTCCATAATATCACCCAAACCTTTTTCATTTTAATCATCACTATATTAACACATTTTTAGCATTTTAAAATATTCCTTTTTTTATTTTCACAAATAATCTCTTCCCCTTACCAATGACACCGTTCCCCTGATGTTTCCTCCCAACTCCTCATTTACTTCTGTTTTCTCCATATCCCACATTACTGAGGTTTTGCAGGAATCTATTACGGTTTTGTTTTCTACTCTTCCCATGTCTCATGTTTTCTCTGAATTACGTTGTCTATTTCGATTGCTGTGAATATGATCCACGTGTCTATGAACCCTAATCATTTTCTCCAGTGTCTTTCCTGTTTTTCAATCTCATGTGTCCACTTAAAATCTAGACATTTCCACTTGTATAGCCACTTCAGTACATTAAAATGAGCTTGTCCAAAATGGAACACCTAGCCCATTGTTGACCTTATCTTAGGGATATCTTAAACTTGCCAATATCAACCATTGGCTCAAACTAAACCTTACAGGTATTTTTCTCACAGCCAATCAATCATTGAGTCCTTCTAGTCAACCAGTTAAATGTCTTTTCAATTCCTTGATTTCTCTCCAGCCCTATAACCACCACCAATGATGAGACTCATGCCACAATTTTTTATTATTTTCCCCATTGTCCATCTTGCTTTCCTCTAGTCTCTTTGTTCCTGCTTCAACTTTGTTCACACAAATCACAGATGAGGCAATGACATTTTTCTGGTTAAAACTATGCAAATGCCCCTCATTTTCTCCAGATGGAAAGTAAACTCTATACAAAATTTAAGAATCTGATAATAATTGGCCTCTGCTAAACACCAGCATAATATTTTTCCTATCACACCCAGCATTGAAAATATATTTAGATAAGTGGGAGGAAACATTTTTCTGGTTTATTTAGCTAAGGATTGAGACCTTTATAGAAATAAAATAGCTATATGAGTTGGAACAACAGAGTGAAGATTTTGCAAGATTCTTTCCTTGCCTCCAAGTTCTGACAGCATACACAGCTGCTATTTGTCCTTTCAATTCATGTGGTGTCTACTGAAATTAAGAATGAAAGCCAGTTCTTGACTTCACCCTGCTCTGTAGTACTTAGCTTGCATCATCATTCCATGAGAACTTAAAATAATAATCTCTGTACTTCCATGTATCTGGGTTTTAAACCAAACTCAGCCCAAATAATCTGCATATTTTTCAGAAGCAAAATCAAAATTCTGTATCTGAAATTACAGTTCAAATTGTCTAAATTACTATATTGTACACTCTTTAATTATAAACATTTTTAATGTGGGTATTCCATATATTATCTTTTAGTCTTTTATTTTTTTTAGGATTTTAGTCTTACTGATATTTTTGCTATGCTATCTAGAGAACTTAGCACTTTCTGTGATTTAGTATAATATTTGATTAATGAATGAAGATGTTATGTGCAAACAGACTCTGCCTCCTGTTCATTTTATCCCTTGTCTCCTGGAAGCTTATTTTTGATTCTTAGCTTACTGATTTCATTTTTTCAGGGATTTCAGTCTTACTATTTACATTGCTCTCCCTAGAAATGCCATCTTCATAGATTAGGGTCTGAATTCTGAGATGTTAGACAATAGGATTTCTGGTTTATCTGCCCCCCAGTAAGACACTGATTGTATTGAATGGGGCTTTACGCTATTTTAAAACCATGCTGTAGATTCCTCTAAAACAAACTGTTACTACCACTAAATGGGATGATAACATTATACATATATTTTTTAGATAAGGAAAGTTGTCTTTCAAAATTAATTGGATTATTCACAGTAGAAACAAATTTACATATCGTCATTATATACTCTTGTATTCAAGTTATCAACAAAACTTATGAGCGAGAGTTCTATAAGTTTTTATTGAGTTCAAGTTATGCTACACTTAAAAGAGAAAAATTATTCAGCCCTGACTGGTGTGGCTCAGTGGATTGAAGTCTGGCCTGTGAACTGAAAAGTCATTAGTTCGATTCCGAGTCAGGGTACAGCCTGAGTTACAGGTTGGGGGCGAGAGAGAAGCAACCATGTGTCTCTCACACATTGATGTTTCCCTTTTCTTTCTCCTTCTCTTCCTTTTTCTCTAAAAAGGTAAATAAATCTTAAAAAAAGAGAAAATGTTCAGAGATTAATGAAGTGAATGTTTAAGATTTGTGATCAAGCCAAAAAGAAGTTTACCTTATATATAATTCCTTTAAGGCAAGCTGATGTTGGCAAATAAATACAGAAAATTCAGCTTTTATTAAGTAGGGAAAAAAATACCACAAGATTTACAGTTAACCAAATACATATTACAGTATTTTCTAACATGCCTAAAGTTGTATGTGCTTCTACACATGTGTATTCAAAGATTCCTGGCCTCACTCATGTTATTAGGTCATGAGTAATCTAATAAACCTGTGCTTTCTTAATACTTAAAGTACCATGTTTTAGGACTTTAAGACATACCTAGGTTTTATAGGAGGAAAATAGTAAACAAATTTTGAAGCAAAAAATGTGGTAAAATAGTTAATAACCTGTGACCCTGCTACACTGCCACCACCCCCCACCCCCGCCAACAGCGAGTCAGGTAAGCTACATTCAGACTATAAAATGCACCCCCATTTTCCTCTCAAACTTGGGGGGGAAGGAGTTCATCTTATAGTCTGAAAAATACAGTAATCTAAGAGATAACTTTCTGCTTCCTAAATTCTAATCTAAGAAAGCAGTGATTTAGGTGATTTATTACTATAATTATAGCTACAGTGACATTCAGTTCACAGACTCCAAATTCCTTTAATATTGACTTACGAAACGTACATTTAAGTTGAAGGACTAATAGATTAATTTCAAAATAGTTGAATGATGTCCTTTAATGTATCAAAATAATCTTTTTATCACAATTAGGATAAGCAAGAGCAAACCAAAAAGGCCATCTGTGTGACAGTTTAATAAGCAAGACTACATAGTTCTCAAAACTTCTGTTTCTTTTTATCTTTTTTTTACAACGGAATAGGTACAGCCTAGATTATTTTAATGAAGGTAGCTGGCAAATAAAATAACAAACACAGTTGTATGCATTTAAGAACTCTAGAGAAATTTGTCACCTCTATTGTATAATCCTGGACCCATCCCAAGTCCTGAGGGATACCTTAGCAATGTCTTCACATGATCACATATTTGTAATTCTTATCATATTTATTCTGTAATATATTACTATTTTTTCTCATTAAAATAAATACCAAAATTTGTTTTCATAATGTTTGTCTTTTACGTAAGGAGGACCCCCCATAATTAGGATAGTTTACATTTTTCAAACTCAGATGTACCCCTGATTATGTATATCAGTTGTGTGACAAGCATTGCTACTTAGCAACATAATATTTCTTCTTTCCTTCTAATTTATTTATAGAGCATAGATATTATTTGGGGATGGAATATATTTCATTGCTGTTAGAATTAGATAGAACATAACTTTGGCCTCAAAACTCAAGCAAAAATATTTCTGTGGATTCTGGGAAGTCAAGATATAAAAACAACTTCTCTCTTGTTTCTTCTTATTCCTGCCTAGCAGTAGGAGGCAGTAGATGGAAGAGGTATTTTCTTACCATGAGACAACGAAGAGATCAAAAGACTCATACTAAGAAAAGACAGAGGATAAGGGAAATTAAGGAGCCACAACACCTGTGTTGTTTACTTCCAGTCTCATTCAATGAATGAATGAATGAATGAATGCCCGTTGATTAAGTCAGCGCAGTTGGATTTCTGTTAAAGAGTGAACTGCTATGCAAATCTGGCACAAACTACTATTTAACCCATTGGTTTCTCTATTTTGCAACTTCATTTGACAGTCTAGTGCAGAGATTTCAATGGCTCCAAATCAAGCAAGCTTATGGTAACTGAATGCAGAATATAATCATAGCGTAAATACAGAATTTTACTTCTGCCCCCTTACTACCTTGAGGGGAAAATGTTACGACTTTACAGAGTGATATAACTTATGCACAAGCTTCTTTGCCTCTAAAGTGTTGAATACTCAGAGCCACAATGATAACCCAAGTGTACTATAATATCATTTAGATTGCACAGAGGAGATACACTAAGCAAGGACCATAGCATTTTGCCCTGGGATGCTTTTTAACACTGTTAAAACAGTGGAAGAGGCTGGTGTAGTTACCTTAGAATTTTGCTCTATTACTGAAATTTTGGGAAACTGAAATTAATTCATAGGAATAAATGTTCGAGCCATATAAGTCAGCTTCATATTTACTAGTATTGCTGTGTTTTTGCAAGTATTAGATTTAATTCTTAATAATTTATACATTTTAGGCTGCAAATTAAAGTTCTTAAAGCCAATTATTTCATCTTTCACTCATTTAACAAGTACTGACAACAAATATTAACATATTTGGTAAACAGTGACAAACTGGGCAAAGGCCCAACTATAATGAAGCTATCAGTTTGGCATATGTAATAAAGACAACCACATTCTGAAGAGAAAAATGTGGAACATAGAGCTAAGAAACTGATAGAATCAGTTTCCTTAAATATGTTGACATGCATTAATGAATAGCAACGTATGATATGCTGTTTTATGTCTCTTTACTATCACTTTGTATATTTATATAATTCTGGATTTTGGTCTCCAGCAGGGTATTAAAAAGAAAACTTTTCTCCATCTTTTTAAAAATATTTTAGGTCTTTACCAGAGATGCACTTAAACAGAACAGCATGACTAATTTGTAACTCCTTTCAGGAAAATTACCATACTTTCTGGTATTTTGCTCAGCAAGTATGATAAAGCCTCAAATGCTAATTATCAATTTACTACTCAGGAATTTCACAAGATGAAGTGTCAACAGAACCAGTCTTGACAGCATTATCATCACTGGTTTCAGTTTTTTCTGTAAAATCTAAAAGCGAATTAGAGCAAATTGTGGTCAGAATCAGGCAAAGCTGTCAAATTAGTCTGCTTGGGCATATCTGATCCTTCATTATTCAAGTCTTATTCAAGGAGAATTTCAAATAATTCTATTTTTATCCAAAAAGAATTTTTTAAAATATTGTGTGATTGATGTTATGGATTGAAAATATTCAAGAAGGTATTCTTCCATCTTATTTAAATGGAATCTCTCATTTGCAATGACTGGTTCATGCTTCCTCAGGGTGATAAATTCTACCACAGCACAGGATCATGACCTGAGGCACTTAAAATTATTATTTATTAAACATTTTAAACAAGATATGAAAAATAGATGATTGTAATATTGTCTGTAATTTTAAGACATGTCCTTTCCTGATAGTAATTTATACTTCATCATTTTTGAGGGGTGTTTTATGTATAAATATATCCATACATTAATTTGGAATTTATAGGTTATTAATCAATAATTATATTTTTGATACAGTCAAATGTCCTTCAAAAATAGTTATATAAATTTGCATACTCACCAACAGTGAATGACAGTATGTGATTTTTTCCTTTGATATTAAATAGAAAGGAGGCAAGGGTACTGATTCACTTTTTAAAAATTGATGCCTATTTGTGGTAATGAGGAAAGAATATATCATTAATCTCATAAAAGTTGAATAATAGCTCTGATAAAGATTTTAATATTATAATTATGTTATGACTACTGTAATTTTTAAATGTTAATATTGTGTACTTTCAGCAGTCCCAGTTCTGAAAATTTATACAAACAAAATAAAATCAGCACCCCAAAGGATGCCTGCATGCCCCTTCTCACTGCAGCATCAGTCACAATAGGCATGATATGGAAACAATCTAGATGTCATTTAGTGGACAAATGGATAAAGAACATATGTGGTATATCCATACAACGAACCATTATTCAGTCTTATAAAAGACCCTGACATGGATAAATATGGAGGACATTATGCTAAGTGAAATAAGCCAAAGAAAAGCAAATACTGCCTGACCTCACTTGTATGTAGAATTTAAAATAAACTCATAGGAGCTGAAAGTAGAATGGTGGCTGTCAATGGTGCATTTGTGGTAGAAAAGGGGAGGCGTTGGTCAAAGAGAACAAGATTTCAGTTGAGGAGGAATAATTTTTCCTTCTGGATTCTTTGACAGTCCTAATAATTAAATTGGCATAGGACAGGTTAACAGGAGAAAAAAACTCAATTTCTAATGTGTAGGAGTTGCATAAAAAAATGAGACTCAAAGGCAGTCAGGAAATTGAGGTTTTTATACCATCGTGAGCTAAGGAGAAGAAGTAGATGTCCCAGGTCTTCTAAAGGGAGGAAGGTAATTTATAGGAAGATAATAAGAGTTAAGTGTTTGGTATGCAAATGTTTGCAAAGCCCTGCATGTAAGTTTTTCTGATATAAAGAAGTTCTCCCTGGTAGTAGGGGCTGGGTCTGTACCAGGAAGAGATCTACCTAAACTCCTTTAGGCTGTTAGGGGAGATAAGAGGCTTTTCCTGGGTCTGTTGGGTCTTAATTGCCTATAGCCCAAAGGAATCCACATACCAAAATGGCACATTTTGGATTGGCATATTCCCCCCCTCACAGTTATGCAAGAGAAATTAAATATAATATATGAGGGGAAACCCAGAAAAACCGAAATTATCTTCTGAGGAGAAAGTCCCTTGTAGTACAGGCTTCCCCCACTACGTGAGTGTTCCGGGAACCCATCTGTATCAGTGTACTAGCTGGTGTTGGCGTGAGGGGCTGGTGTTTGGCTTCAGTGAATTTTTTTGAAGACTCTTTCAGTGCAGTTGCCCATTGTATAATGGGTGATTTACAAGTGCACCTGCCCACATCAAGCTGAGTTTTGGCAGTTTTATACCCCAAAATGGCGTGACTCCTATGCCCAACCTCTGTATTCACCCATTCTGGCCCCGAGTGACTTTTTTTGTTGTTGTTGTTTCATTTTCCTGGATGAAAAAAATCCTCAAAGGGAAACATTTTGCCTATTTGGAAAAGGTGAAACAAACAAACAAAAAAAAAAAATGGCAAAAGCACCAAAAGGTGTCAAAATCAATGAATTCAAAAACTGTTTTGAGCAGTAGAAAATACATCTCGATAGGCGTGTTGCATCAAAAGCAGAGTACTTTGAAGGTGACTGAAGTTTAAACATGCAAGGGTAAATACAAAATTTTTCTTATAAACAAATTCTGTTTTTTTTTTTAATCTCCCCTCCTATAACATGGTGACTA
Source organism: Anoura caudifer (assembly GCA_004027475.1). Lineage (NCBI taxonomy): Eukaryota > Metazoa > Chordata > Mammalia > Chiroptera > Phyllostomidae > Anoura > Anoura caudifer. Next base: position 65,231 of record PVKU01002431.1, read on the forward strand.
TAGTTATTAATACTGTAATGTGTAGTTGAAAATTGCTAGGAGGGTAACCTTAAGTGTTCTCACCACACACACACAACACACACTGAGGAAAGAAAAATAGAAACTGAGGTGATGGATATGTTAATTAGCTTGATTGTGCTGATCATTTTATAATGTATATATGAGTCAAAACATCAAGCTATGTACCTTAAGTATACACATTTCTTATTTGTTAATTACACCTCAATAAAGCAAAGAAAATGTAAAGAAAGGTCATGTAATGCTGAAGTCAGCCTATTTAATGTATGGACTAAGCAACAGAGATAGGAGAGCTTGAAGCTGATTGGTAGTGGCAATTGGGAGAGTAATTTGCCTGTCACTTGAGGGAAGTGCCATATAGCCTGGGTCCAGGGAAGCTGTGGTCAAAGCCAGCGAAATGGGAGTGACAATCAAACAGAATGACTAGTTGACTCCCCAGACTAGACACTAACGGTTAGCCATCATGTGGGGAAATCAGACACCGAACTCAGCAAAAGGAATGACCACAAAGTAGACAAGGGTAAAGAAGAGGTAAGAAGGATGATTTAAGGGAGCTAAGGCTTTAATAAGGAGGTTGGCTTTTGGGTATGTTTTATGTGTAAAAAGCTTTCCATTCAGCTTCTTTTCTCATATGCTTCTAGGGACAAAGGTCTTTATGCATGTTTAGGTGTCTTGTCAAACCCAATGCAGCAAAGGACAATTTTTTATTGTTTACATTTCAAATTAAAAAGTGTTAACATTGTTGAGAGGGCATTTAACTAACTTATCCACTGGCTGATGATCTCGGATTTTCATGTGAGATGTCCCAACAGTCACCTTTACAGAATGCAGACTAGAAAAAGAAGCTGAAGATAAAATACTGAATACGTTATATATAATACATCAGCTAACTTACACCTAAAATCTGAACTCTTCAGATAATTTTTTTTGGTGTGAAAATGGGTACACATATAAAGAAATAGAATTTAATTTTATTTGTATAGTTTCTTGAATCAAACTGTAAATTCAATAAATAAACAGATAGTGGTTTATATTTCTTGACATCTCTGTTCATGGCCTACCTTTACTATTCTATGTTCCATGGTGTCTTAGAGCTGAATCCTACCATGCATTAAACATTTTTTTTAAAATATACTTTTTATATTGAGGTTGCAACTGGTGATATCAAGTTTGACGATCTGATACCGTCTTTATTCCCAGGGTTTCTCACTTCTACTCTATTTTAATAGCCAAGTCACAACCCACAAATAATAGATCTTGTATAAATTCTTAGTATGAATCTACTACAAAAATGAGGCCAATGTTTGTTTTTGTTTCCTTATGTTCCAAATCATTGATTTGATTATCAGCTTCATCCATTCTACTGTTGTTTCCCTGTAAGTTGTTCTTTATTTCAATTAGTGCATTCTTCACTTCTGACCAGATCTTTTTTTATGCTGTTGAGGTTCAACTAAGTTCCTTGAACCTCCTTATAACCAGTGTTTTGAACCCTGCATCTGATAGACTGCTTAGCTCCATTTTGTTTAGTTGCTTTTCTGCATTTTTTCTCTGTTTTTTCATTTAGGCCATATTTCTTTGTCCCCTTATTTTGGCAGCCTCCTTGTGTGTGTTTCTATATATTAGCTATAGCTTCTATGGCTCTCTGTATTGGTAGCATGGCCTAATGTAGTAGGTGTCCTGTAGGGTCCAGGGGCACATCCTCCCCTATCACCCAAGATGGGTACTCAAAGTGTGACCTTTGTGTGGGCTGAGTACACCCTCCTCTTGTAATTGAGCCTTGATTGCCTCGGCAGGACATTGAGAGGCTTTTACCCAGGCTGATCAGCTGCAAGGACTGGCTGTGACAACTGACCATCAACCTCCACCCTCTGTGGGGAATCAGCCATATGGGGGCAAGGTGGTGATAATCCAACATGGTCTGTAGCTTTCCTGGGTGTTCAGACTCTTGATTGCAGACCAAGGTCAGCCCCTACCTGAGTTTTGCCTGGGACCACCCTGCTTGAGGTATAAAGCAATCTGAGATGGCTGGTATTTGTGCTGGGCTTGGAGATTCCCAGGTGAAGCCAAGCTATGAATCTAGGCTGGTGGCTGCCAGTGCCAAGACTGGGGCCTCTTAGAAACAGGTACAGGGGCTGGGGCTCATTGAGGCCAGCTGTTGCTTGTTTGAGAGGATTAAGGAAGTTGTGAAGCATAAACTAAGACTAGCCATTTGTATGGGAAAGCAGCTTGGGTGGGTCCATGAATTGGGTGAGATTGAGCCTCAGGGGACATCCAGGGTGGGTCAAACAGTGTTACCGGTGGATGGAGTTTCAGATATGGCAGCAGCCTGCTGACTCTGTGGCTCCGTGGCTCTGTTGATCTGTGGGAAGAGGGTTCAGAAAAGGGACAATAGCCTCTGACTGCCTTTGTGCCCGGGATAAAGCTGTCCCAGCTCTTGCCTTGATGCCAGGCATTTCAGTTCCTCCCTATATGCTACTGGTGCCTTTCAAACTGCTACCTCATTGCTGGAGCTCAAAGGGAGTGAGTCTGAGTAAATTTGTGTGGGGGTTCTTTAAGAGAAACTGCTTAGCACTCCAGAAGTTTCTTCCACCAACTCAATCCCTGCTTATTTTTGCAATCAGAAGCTATGGGAACTTATCTTCCCAACACGGGAACCCTGGGTGGGGGGACCTGGGATTTCTTGCTCCTGAGATATCCCTTGTGAATTTTTATCCACCTCACATGCATGTGGGACCAGCTAGTTTTGTTTCTCTACCCCTCCTATCAGTCTGAATGAGTGAGGTTTCTTTAACTCCGTAGTTATGAGATTTCCATTCAACTCAATTTCTGATAGTTTTGAGTGATGGCTGTTCTATAGTTTAGTTGTAATTTTGATGTGCTTGTGTAAGGAGGTGAGCTGTGTTTATGTGACCATCCTGACTGCAAGACCTGGTTTTATTTCTGAAGTCAATATTTGTCTCTCCAATTGAAAGATGTTAAGTTTTTAATGCAATATTTCAAATTCTTCTTAAATACCACAAAGGGACAAAATATATTTCAATAAAATGCATTTAAATTATTTTCTGAACACTAGGATGACTTATTCACTATTTTAACTTGGGCTTAGTATAAGGTTAAAAAAGGAAACTGGACTCTAGAATTCTTTTAAATAAATTGAAACATAGTTGAATATGAAGCAAATGTCCCTAGGTGCATTTTGGATGGGACAAATACTCTAACCTTGGCCTAAATCTGTCCTCTGCGGTCCTGTTATCTTTACATTTTCCTGAGTTAGTTTCTGGCTTCGGGTCAAGATGACATGCAGGCCAAACATGTGGATAATTAGGTTTACTTCAGAGACAATAGTGAGTTACATTCCAGTGTTTGAGTTTTAAAAAGCACTCACAAAATGCAGTTTCAAAGGTATTCGAAACAGCCATGTAATCATTTTTCAAAACTTATCCTCTTTCAAGGACATTCTAGACTATATTCTTTCTAAATCATATGATCAACACTAGAGTGTTCAATAATGGAAAGACAAAGAGTTTTCTCTTCATCAGTAACATGAATTGTTTAAGATATCAAAAATCTATGAAGTAATAATATTTCAACACATTTTCTCATAACCCCCTAAACTTTACAAATATAACCTCATTCTTAGATATCCATGAATAGGCTCCGATATCTTGACTTTATTGAAAATGGAGAATATAGGTTTATCTGGGGAGAAATTGTTAAGGCTGTATAATTTTAAGTGTTTAAAACAATCAGACAATCATTAAGCATAGATAAATACATAGCTACATAGGTACCTCCATACATGCATATCATTTTGTTTAGCTTCTGATATAGTGTAGATATGTTGACTCCACAGCAGAGCTAAGAATAACATAGGTTTTGTTTTGTTTTGTTTTGTTTGTCACAATCATTTCGGACCAAACTACTTATGTTCAAACTCAGGGCTTTGATAGGACCACCAATGATTCATGTGTTTATGAAAGAGTCTACTTTTACACCATGTGTTCAAATCATAATGTGTGACAGCCATAAACACAAACCTTTCTTTTAGAGGCAGAGGGGATGCAAAGCAAAATTTCGGAAAAGGCAGTATGGCATAATCAATAGTAAATGGGCTCTGGAATTAGAAAACCTATATTTCGGTGTCCGCTGTGCTGATTCCTACTGGCTGATTGGCCTGTCATGTCACGGTTACCTTTCACATCTCCTTTGTAAGCCTCTAATGCACTTTAGAAGTAGGTTATGTAGCAGGCTTTTGGACTTACTAGATATATGAATATAGAATATAGTAGATGCCCCTTTTCCATCTATGTATTTTTAAAAAATATTTTCCACTTTTTTTTGAAACCTAGAAGAACAATTTTGTGCCAGAGGAGTTAGGAGGATGCATGAAGTTGATTGGCTAGTGAGAAACAACCTCTTCTTGGTGTTGATGATATCCATATAAGCTTATATAGACAAAAAATGATTCCTTGGTAAAGCATATACCTTAGCAAACAACCAAGAAAATAGCTGTACTTGAAAACCTTGAACTGGAAAGTGTATATTCCTCTTAACAGAGTGTATCAAGACTCATCTGTATATAATAAATACTAATTACTAAAAATTCCAGTGAATTTGAACAGTTGACCAGTACAAAGAAGACAATCCCAGAACATTTGGTGTCTTAGATTAGGTTCATTTAGTTCCGAAACGCTTCTCATCACGTGGCTCTGGAGGTCGGCGCTGGAAGGGCTCCACCGCACCCAAGTACTGCGGCCACTCCACAGAGGCCTGCCGGCCATTTGCTCCTCCTGCCGTTTGAAACAACGTTCTGAGGCTGAGTGTAATTTGTTATGCAAAGTGACAGTGTCTCTCATCACTGACAAGATTTTTATTCCTTCAGTCTGTTTGAGAATATGATAATCTTTTCCCGTGTATAAATGAGCCCAAGAAATAATTACATTTTATGATGGAGCTGAGCTGTCTGTTCATTCCCAGGTTGTCTGGAGTTTTAATCCTGTAGGGAGATGAACTTCCTTAGCTCCTAGCAACCTAACTAGATTTTCCAGATTATATTCGATGGCGTTGTCTACATTACACACTTAGCTTGTTATTAAGGAGCATTATCGTATCTCCCCTCAGCTCTCTAAAAGGAATAGATGTCATTTCTACATAAGCAAATGTTAAAATAGAGGGGAAAATATTTTAAGCCAGGTCTGAGCCACACGTGTCTTTTTTGTTTATTTGTTTATAATTTCCTATATCCCTCAGAAATCCCTCTGATGAAAAAGATCAAGTTACCTAGTGAAGCTGTCAATTCTCATTAACACACTGGGGGTTGGGTGGGGGTGACATTGACTATGGAGAATATTTTATGATACAAATACTCCTTTTTGGAAAAAATTGGGGAGAGACAAAACTTGTGAACCAAAGGTGGTTGTGTTCACCTTTTCTTAAAATGGGAATGGTAGAAGACAGACAGTATTGCCATCGAGTCAAGAATAATCGAAAGAGTGCTAGTAATCCTGAGGTTTCTGAAGTCCTTAGCGTTAATGTGGAAGTCTATAAAAGTTTACCATTTCTATTGTATATTCTGTAATGTGAAGAACATTTGTACTGATGCTTTCACTTTTCTTTGTATGTCCAGGTTTATATCCAATTTCAGTTTTATTCCTTTAACAATTTCACTCCTCTGTTATTATGCATATATTTCTTTAACCACCAGGTTTTTACCTTTCCTGTTAGACAGAACATTCTAATGACTGCACTGGCTGTGGATAGATGCTGCAATGTAGCTGCCCTCTTCGCATTTAATGACCTATTGTCATAAATGTTACGCGATTTGATATGTTAAACTTGTGCTGTCTTAATTTCTGGAGTACTTGAAAATCGGCATTTGTTCGTGATGGAACCAACATTGTACAAAATAATAAAGAGAATCCTGAAGTCCTGTAATAAAATGCACTGGTGCTACTCTGTATGCGTTGAGAATCTGAAGTAAACGGAGCTTCGGATTTTAAAAATGGTTTTGTAATTGCGATAAGATGATTGGTGACATTTTTGAGATTTTCTTTGTGCTTAAAACTATTTAGAATTTATTTTATTTACTTTAGAAGCAATCCTTAATGTGAATTATTATCAAATATAATACATATCTACCCTATAAATAGGGTGTATATTTGATCATAAGCATCATATTAAGCATATTCTTTGATACACATTGGGTTAAATATAAAGTGTGGGATATAAATGGTGATTACATAAAATCATAAAATCAAATCTGGTGAAATGATTGACAGATCTATTTAATTTCACAAATATTTTTATTTATCATATCCTTGAATAGAATGGCTTATTAATAAGACTGCAAAAACCAATTAAAAAGTGTTTTAGCTACTGATTGCTTCGCATTTCTCAGTTTTGTCTCCTCAGTACACAATAAGAATATATTGTTTTAAAAAGTATTTTTTTAAAATTTTGAAACCTTTGGAAACATATTTTGGACATTAGAAATACTGAGGACATAGGCAATAGTAAGTTTTGTATCAGTAGAGCCTGACCAAAGATACAAATTTCTATAGATATTCGTTTTCCTTTCACATTTCAAATTTCATCAGTAATAACAAATCATAAAAGTTCTGAATTTTAATTTAATTCTAATATTTACTTAGCCTAAAATTCTCAAATGATCTGGAATTAAAGAACAAAGGAAATATTTTTATTTGTTATGGTAATTATTTGTGAGCCTCATTCTTTTATAAAGAGGGAGAATTTGAAGGGTAAAACTGTAAAACTGGTTATATTATACAAATCCTCTCTGTACACAGAAGGAAAATATTTTGAAAGAACAAATTTATAATTTGGATATGAAAAAACCTTGATCTCATATAGGCATTCAATTTATTACAAAAGGTAATGTTAATGTACAGAAAAATGGTTCATTCTTTGTTTTTTTGAGCTTAGTTTTATCAAAAACACAGCTGCAGATTTGATACCTGACAACCAAAGACGGTAGAACTGGGTCCTGCTGTCCTTAGGTAGCCAGATTGTTTCAGTGTCTGTGAAACTATGTGTCTACTTTATTGAGTAAAAACTCTAATTTAGTTTTTAAAACTATTTTAAACCATTGCCTTTCCTTTCAAATAATTTTATTTCTATCAAGTAATATGTATACAGGTTTAAAAATTAAATAATACCACAAATTTCCTAACAAAACAGATTAGTAATCTGTCTGCTCTTTACGCAAAATTATTTGCACAACTGAAGACCATTAGCTAATTTTATTCCATACTCTCCTCGAAGTTTGTTCGCAGCCCTTTCTTGATTTATCAGTGTTATATATTATTTTTAAATGTACTCCTATGAAAAAATGAAAAGTTAGCCTCCTTACACTTGTGCATCTCTAGACAAACCCTTCCCAGCTCACTTGCCTTCACCCTGATCTCCTGGTGCTTTGATATCACAAGAGTTAATTTACCATATTCTGTGAAAATATAATTCCTATCTCAACCACGCAGTTTTCGTGATTGTTTTTTTCTTTTCTTTCACAACCCTTTGTAAGTCTGGAGTTCTAGAAAATGGGCTTAGCTTTGGTGTGGCTTAGTTGGCAATGAATTATTTCATTTCTAAATTCAATCACTTCCATTTTGTTCTTTGATACCTTTCTCCCATTTCTTCCTCTTGGGTCCAGTTGCTCTACAAACCTAATGAATTTCTGGAGACTAGGACTTTATGTCATCATGTCTGGGAAATTCTTTTACTTTTCTCCTTTGTTGGATGTCCTTCTTTAGGAGTGTGCTAAGTAAGATGTTTAGGATTTAAACATTATGTGATATTTCATATCTAACAGGTCTTTATTCTACTTTCATTCTGACTATTGAATGCCTGGATACAGAATTATCAGGTAAAAATAATTTTTCTTTAGAATTTTTAGGTAATTTTTCTATTGGCTTATAGGTATTTGTTCTATTCCCAAATTTAATGCTTAATGATTTCTGATGTTTATACCTAGTGTGAAAACTATCTGCTGCCCATACCAATACACTTAGAAAGTACAGAGTAATTCCTTAGCCATTTCTTGTTTAACATAATTGTGTCACTTGATTTGTGTCTGTTATTATTATTGTTATTGTGTTTGATACATTAACACAATATTGTGTCTTGATGCCTTTGAAACTTTAATATTATAACTTAAGTTCTAGAAAATTTTCTTTATTTCTTTGTTAATTATATGACTTCCATTTATTAATTCTTTCTGTATTTCAGTTAGCATTTGCTATGCAGCAGGCAGCCCAAAACTTAAAGACACATGACAATCTCATTTATTTTTTTCTCACCTCTCTACTTGCTTGCTGTGGCTGACCAATGTGACATGGCTTGGCAGAGTGGCCCTGCTTTACACCTCATGTCTCTGAGTCAGCTAGAGTGACTCTACTCCATGTGTTCCTCAGAGCAAAGGGCTAGTAGGTATGTTCTTCACATGGTGAGGGCATGTGTTTAAGCAGGCTCCAAACTATCTTATTGTTCCATCCATATGGCACTGTCAGTACTCTGCCCATTGCAAGTGGGTACTTGTAGAGGACATTAAAGAACTGGGCCAATAATGTAATCTACCACACTGGGATTTGCATTTATTAGATCTTCTATCTCCTGCTCAATTACATTGATGCCCCTCCCTTTTTTTTCATTATTTACATTTGGGAGAATCTATTTTCAATTGTTTTTTATTGACTATGCTAATATAGATGTCCCAATTTTCCCCCCTTTAACCCCTACACCAGCCCCACCCCAACATCCTCAGGCAATCCCCAAACTGCTATGTTCATGGGTCCTGCATATATGTACTTTGGCTTCTCTATTTCCTCTGCTGTACTTTACATTCCTGTGATTATTCTGTAACTACCTTTGTATTTCTTAGTATCTTCACCTTTATCACCCAGTTCCCTGACCTGTCTCTCATCTGGAAACCCTCAAAATGTTCTCTGTATCTATTAGTCTGTTCCTGTTCTGCTTGTTTGCTTATTTTGTTTTTTAGATTCAATTTTAATAGATATGATAGATAGATTACCACTTTATTGTTGATATTTCTGATCCTCTATTTCTTAAATAAATCCCTTTAACATTTCTTATAATAATGGTTTGGTGATGATGAACTCCTTTAGCTTTTTCTTTTCTGCCCTTCAGTTCTGAATGGTAGAGTAACCTTGCTTTTCATCATTTTGAATATTTCTTGCCAATCCCTTCTAGCCTGAGCAGTTTCTTTTGAGAAATCAGCTGACAGTCTTATGGGAGATCCCTTCCACATAACTCTTTTTCTCTTGCTGCTTTTAAGATTCTGTCTTTGTCTTTAACCTTTGGCATTTTCATTATGCTGTGTCTTGGTGTGGGCTTCTTTGGGTTCATCTTGTTTGGGACTCTCTGCACTTCCTGGACTTGTACTTATATTTCCTTCACCAAGTTAGGGAAGTTTTCTGTCATTATTTTTTCAAATAAATATTCAAATTCATGACCTCTCTCTTCTTCCAGCAGCCCCATGATGTGTTGTTGGTATGCTTGAAGTTGTCCCAGAATCTCCTTATACTATCCTCATTTGTTTGCATTCTTTTTTTCTCCTTGCTTTTCTGATTTCATGTGTTTTGCTTCCATATATTCCAAATCATTAATTTGATTTTCCATTCCATCCACTTGTAAAATCCTTGTAAATTGTTCTTCATTTCAGTTAGTGTATCCTTCATTTCTGGCTGCTTATTTTTTATGTTTTTCATGACATTTTGTAGGCTGTTGAAATTCTCTCTGAGCTCATCTGCTTTTCCCCTAAGTTCCTTGACCATTCTTATAATCAGTGTTTTGAGCTCGGCATCTAGTAGATTGCTTGTCTCCATTTTTGTAGTTCTTTTCCTGGAGTTTGTTTCATTCTTTCATTTGGGTCATATTTCTTTGTCTCCTCATTTTGGCATGTGTCTGTTTCTATGTATTAGGTGGAGCTGCTACAACTCCCTGGCTTGGTAGAGTGGCCTAATGTAGTAGGTATCTTGTAGGGTCCAGTGGCACAGCCTCCCCAATCACCCAAGGTGGGTACTCAAGTTATGCCCACCATGTGGGCTGTATACAGCCTCCTCTTGTAGTTGAGCCTTGATTGCTGTTGGCATGTCAATGGGAGGGGTTTACCCAGGCTGATCAGCAGTGACTGGCTATGACCACTGACCACCAACCTCCAACCACTGTGTAGGATCAGATGTACAGGGGCCCACTACACAGAAAAGGACTTACTTCAGCCGTGCTCTGGTGCCTGCTGAGTTTGCCTCTTGAGGGTGTCACTTTTGGAGGTGGTTGGGAGGTGGTGCTCTGACCTGGTCGGTAGTTGTCCACTGGGTGCACAGGCTCTGGGGTTTCCCAGGAGGTTATATCCCTCCCCCCCTTTTTTCCCCATTATGCTATATTTGAGAGACTCTTTTGACTGTTTCTCTTAACCCTTCGATTTTTTTCTATTCTTTTTTAAAAAAATTTCTTAACAGTTTTTTTGTTCTATTTGAACTTTGTAGCATATTATTTTTATGTTAGGAAACGAATTATTTTGCCTTATGGAATGCAAATTGTACATTTGTATGTCTGTATGTGAGCATTTTTGCTGAAGCACCCTTTTCTCCTGAACGTGACATTTCTTCAGGGCTCCTTTTTGGTTCCTGTTGGTGTGGTGGTTTTGTATGTCTCTCATGTTAAAGGTCTTCTATAGTACCTGGTGATCCATATTAATTAATCCATAGTTAAGACTAAGGAATGAAGAAGTTAGTGGAAACTCTACAGGTAGGTATGGTGGCAAACTGGTGGACGTCAGGCAGAGATGAATAATCTTAATTTCTAGTTTGAAGGTAGAGAAAGGCCTGAGTAACATCTTGTGTCTCACAGGTGTACAAGCCAGGTTGAAGTGAGACCTGATTTATGTTTCATTTCAGGAGATAAAAGGGATTGAATGTGTTTTTTTTTTTTTTCTGGCTGCAAATTTTTTATCACTTTTACCCACTATAATTTAGATAATTCTCCAGGGATGCAGAAAAGAAGCAAGAAAATCAAGGTAGTCAGACGCCAATCCAGAAAGTTAAACACACTTTTCTGCCTCATTAAGCAAGCTCTGATGACAGAAAAGTGGACAACAAGTAAGCATTGACACCGGCCTTTCTATATTCGCTGTCTCTGCATATCTCCAACTTAGACATCCCAATAGGCGTGACTGGGCCTTTCATTCCCCCTGCTTCTTTTTGGACAGCTTCGTTCATATTTAATCTTTACATAATTTTTTTTTTCACTCTCGTCTCTCTTCTATCCCTGTTCAATGCTATACATTCTTGCCTATGGTACAAATATAGAATATTTTATATTTTGTACATATTTAGCTTACCTCCTAGGTTTTTCTCTTCATCAGTCATGGGGCAGATATGTGTTTAAACATTATTTGGCAGTCTTGAGTGATTTTCAGTGTTTTCGACTAAATTCCTGACTAATTTGTTATTCAATACTTTGTTATTTTTAAGCAAATTGATAGAAGACTGTTGTTTTTAATGTTTAAATCTCCAGTCAAGTGAGAGACAGAAATTATGGAGAGTTCTTCAGACATTTCCATTTTTGTCATTATAGCAATGCTGAATTTTAAGTTTTCTCTTTCTATTTTGGCAAATGATGCTAATTTCCAATAAATTTTGTCAATTTCTGTGTTTTACATTATAACCAGAAATGATTCATTTGTTTTACTTTACATGAATTAAAAATCAATTAATAATGACCATCTTTATTCCTCTTTCAGTATAAGTTTTTCTGTATGTGCTTAACTGATTTTAGATTTAGCTTCCTCACTCCTAAACTCAGCTAATCTCAAATTAACCATTCATCGCAACCAATTGGTAAATATTAGCAAACAGGTAGCTTTTATTAATAGCTCTGTGTATATTTGTGTATGCTTATAAAATAGAAAAGGCTATAAAAATGTAAAATACCACTACTCTCTCTTTAGCCTGGGTTATCTCTGTACATCCTGCATTTTATATGGCTATCACAATGCTTTCTTCCCCCCTGCCCTGGAATGTCAGTTCCATTCTGCTGCTTTTGAATATTGGGACAAATTGCAATATCAGATTATCATAACACTTACTTTTAATGATACCAAAATATTATTAACTTATTTATTTTTAAAATTTGATATTTTAAGTCATGTAAAAGTAGAAAGAATAGTACCATATACATTCACAACATACAGACACTGGTTTTAACTGTCATTAACATTTGCCATTTTTGCATAATCATCAAGATAAATATGTAAATGTATATGTTTTGGTTTCATTAATTAAAAGTCACAGGGAATTGATTTTTGAGTCATAGTTAATAAGGCTTTCCCCACTCACAGATAATAAGAATAAATTTACCACAAATAAGTGCATCCATGATTTTCTAGTAGTTGTATTTTTATATATTTTGGATCCACCTGGTGTTTATTCTACATATGATATGAAGAGTAAATAAAAATCATCTTCTTATAAATGCTATGCAGTTTTTTAAAGTTATTTTTAAAAAGGCCAATTTTCATTTACTTTATGCACTTAGATTTATTTCTGGATTCCCTGTTCAATTCCATGTTATATCTATTTATAAACCAATATTACAATACTTTAATTAAAGAAGTTTACATGACAGAGAAAGCTATCTTCTATTTCTCCACTTTCTTCCTTTTTAAAAACAATTTTCTTTTCCTTTTATGATTTTTTCAACATAAACTCTATCATCAATTTGTCTAGCTTCAGAAAACAATAAAAATAACAGTAACCATACACATAAGCACCTGAGCGAAATAATCTCATTGATACTGGTGTTAACATTCATTAAAAACAATTACCTTAGGGAGAACTAGAGTCTTTCTTATGTTTTCTAATCTTCGGTAAAAATGTTTAATGTCACCTCACTTGTTGAAGCCCATTGGTATCATTTAGGACTTGAAATTTTTTTATAGTTATCCCTGTAAGTTTGGCATACTTCAAAGTATTTTTTCCAGTAATTTTTTTTCTGCTGGTATTATAAATTGGATTGCTCCTTCCATTATATTATCTGCCTTTCTATATATGATAGCTTTTGATTTTTATATATTGTTATCCTACCACTATACAGAAATATTTTATTTCTGAAAGTAGTTTTCTTTTTTATTTTTTCTTTTCTAGTTAATTTATCATATTATCTGCCAAAGACATTATCTTTATCTCTTTCTATCAATTATTCTATTCTTATAGTTTTTTAAATTTTCTGATTGACTCAACACAAAATAAGCAAAAGTAGTAGAAATTATAAATTTACTTAGTTATTGCCTTTGCCCTGACTTTTGATGTCATGCTGATTTAGGGGGTGAAACATATTATTCCAAGTTATGAAATATTGGTTTCTATTTCATTGAGTTTGTTAATCCAGAAATAAGGTTTAGTGCCATTTCAGCAACTCAAGGAAAGGGACTTATGGCTAGATAATATTTTTTTTCTATATTTCATGACAGTATTAATGGATTTCCTAATATTTAGCCATTCACACAATCCTAGAATGAATCTTGTTTCATCATAATGTGTTTACTTTTAATCTGCTGATGCATTGTTCTTTTTAACATTTAAGTTTTGCATTGGCATTTTTCTCTAATTCTCTCTTTTTCTTGTCACTTTTATCAAGATTGAGTATTGTATTAGTTTCCTGTGCCTGATATAACACATTACCACTACCTTAGTTATTTAAAACAATAGACACATTTTCTCACAGGCCCAGGAGACCAGAATTCTAAAATCAAGCTGTCAGCAGAGCCATGTCCCCTGCAGACGCTGTGGGTGAAGAGCTGTTCTTTGCCTCTTGCAGCTCTGGTGACTGTCAGCCTTCCTTCACGGTGGCTGCCACTTTTCCTATCTTCTCTTGTGTATGTCTCTACTTTTCTTATACCTCCTTGTTATCTGACACTTGTAATAGCATTTAAGGTCTACCTAGAGATTCCCTGATCATCTCATCTCAAATTTTTTAAATGTAATTACTTCTGTAAAAGAAACCTTTTTCCAAAGAAGTTCACAGTTCACATTCCAGGGTTGGGATATGAACATGTGTTTTTCAAAACACATTCAGCCTAATAATATGGGTACAACTGTTATTTTTATTGTTGTTGTGCTTTTTAATATATCATTGTGCTTATCTGGATTTTGAACTTATAATAGAATTCTGCCTTTTTCAAATGTAGGTAGTGTATAGTTCTTAGATAAATTCTACTACAGTTTTTTTAATTGAAGTTTAGACTTTATTAAATTCAGTTTTGACAAATTATATTTTCTGAGATAAATAGTTTAATTTAGGCTCCTCCCTTCCCCTCTTCCTTTTCTCCTTTCCTTTTCTGCTTTCTTTCTTTCCTTTTTCTTCTTTTCTTTTTTCCTTCCCTTCTTCTTCCCTCCCTTTCTTCCTCCATTCCTCCATTCTTTCCCTTCCCCCATCTCTCCCCCATCTTTCCTCCTTCCCTCCTTTCCATCTCCCTTCCTTTATCCTTCCTTCATTTTTGATCTTTCTAAATTTGTCTTTTTACATGTCCAGTATATGAAAACTTATTTCCCCTTACTGTTTTTGTTGTATTTCTAACTTTACCTCATTAAATTTATAGATTTTTTCAAATAAACAGCATCTTTATTTACTTATATGTTTTATTGTTTTTCTATTAAAATACACTATCTCTACTCATATCTTTATTTCTTCTTATTATTGCACTAATTTACTTTACTGTAATTTTTCCCCCTAAAACTGAGTTATGTGTTCAATGAAAAGTCCAAAAGGACTATTGCATTAATTGTGTAGCTGGGCTCCTTGATGTGCTTATGTATATTTTTATCCACATGATTTTTTTTTTCAGTGCGGGAGGTGTATAAAATTTGCCTGTATTCAGTAAATTTCCATTGGCTTTTCTTTTTATCCATTAAAATTGTTTACGTTTTTAAGAATGTTGCCTATTGCAGTGTAATTCGATGTCCTACTTTGTTTCCCTTTAGTCTCTGATGTGAGTCTTTACATTATAAAATGTTCATATCTGCACTGTAATTTACTTTTGTTCACATTTGTCTTACAGGTCATTGACTATTCATTTATTTTTAACCATTCTGCTTGTAAACAAAATATCTCTTTTATACAAGTAGAATTAAATTTTTTCTATATGCTAATAAGAGAACAGTTTTCATTTTATAGGCAAGCTAAGCCTGTTCACATATATCAATACAACTGATTTTTGGTTTCAGTTTTTCAATAACTATTTTCTGTTAATATACATGTCATATTCTTAGCCTTAATTTTATTTTAAGCATTTAACTAAATGTATTCCATTTTGTGCTTATATTTCCCCAATTATCTTTTATGGAATAAGGGGCATTCTCTAGTAGAATCTTCAAGATGTCTCTTGGGCACAATATACATTAAGTGGTGGCATTTTTAAAATTGTATTTCTATAGCTTTGATACATAAACATTGCCTTGTGTGGACAGATACTGTCTGACATTTCTTTTATTGGGTTTCTTCCTGTTATTCTGCTATTGTCATATCCTGTAAGCTGCTGTCCAGAATTCTGGCCAGAATTCCCTTTCCTTTGAATGGATTTGGTATTTTGCACTTGGAGATCCTTATATTTTTGACTTATCAGAATACTTATTCCCTGGGCTGTGGTAGAAACTTTCATTATGTAAATTCAAGTCACCACTTCATTCAAGGTTTTCTTGAGTTACTGGTTTTAACATTAATTTGTTTTATTGGCAGGCTTCATTATCCATATTTTCTGTGATAATTTTAAAAATGATTTTGTCTGTATTTCTTGGTCTTTTCTATTTCTGTATTAAATGTCCCTTACTGTAATCTTAGTTCTATTTGTTCTTAGGCCTCTCCCAATTTTTTCCTGTATTCTGTTACCTATATTTTACTTCTTCCTGTTGTGGGCTCACTTGTAAGAATAAGACCACCACAATTATCTCAAGGCATGGTAATGCCTAATGGTACGAGGACAAAAACGTATTACTTGAACAGTTATATGATTTAACAATTATAAAATATTTTAACAATTATTAAAAGTTAAGTTTATTTCTTTATTCAGTCTACAAAATCATATTATGTTTTTATATATCTAGCACCATGTCATTGAGAAGACATGGGAACTTTGATTCATATGTGAATCCTTTACAAACTACTAGTTATCTTTAAAAATAATTGATATGCATAATCACCTTTGTAATTATGAAATTATGTGATTATGTAATTATGAAATCACCTTTTCACTGAAAGATACTAGTTCATGTGTGCTTAAATAACTTTTATAAAGCTAGTAAACTAAAAGTTGCAGTGATTTTTCAAACTTTGAAATGTCCTGACTTGTAATATAAACTAGTTTTAGCATATGGCTTATATCATGGATAATAAAATCCCCAAATGATAATAACTTAAGTAGGAATGACAGTTTACTTTCTGTAGAGGAAGCCTGTCTACAGGGCACCAGCAGCTAATACCATGACTCTCCGAAGTCCTCGCTAACAAAGGCTTCTCCCGCTTCCATTCTTCCATCACTGAGGTCTGACCCTCATCCTCCTGGTCTGCAGTGGCCTCTTGATCTGATGTCACTACAGCTGAGGTACAGGGAAGAGAAAAGGGGAAAAAACCTAAAACAGCAAGCCCCTGTGCCTCCAAAGATATTTCTGAAAGCTTTACACAACACAGCGCTTATACTGAAGTAGCTAAAAGTCACAAAGTCAGATAACTTGAGCAGAGAGTGGACAGTTTTAAGGGTTTTTTTACAATTAAAAATCATGATTTTTACTGTTAAAGAAAATGGGAAAAATGGACATTTGGCAGCAAATTAGTAGCCTGGACTACGTGAAATTACTTAAGTAAAATCTAAGTTTAACAACACAAGTGTAAATTATTTAATTATACATGTTAGATTTGAATTATCCAGTAGGACTGTTACTACTCCAAAAGGACAAATTTTCTTAAATATAATTATTTCAAAATATATTTTCTTAAATATTATAAAATGGCAGATATTCATTGAATTCAAATATTCATACTCTAATATGGTTTGCTACAATATCTATAAGCAATGAGGTCCACCAGGGAAAAGTCCAGCCACTGTTAAGGTAATGATAATGGTTTGTGCTACATGGATATACCCGGCAGCCAAGGACAGTGGACCAGAATCCGCATGTACGAGCAATGACAACTTCACTGTATTACTCAGTATGGGCGGTAGATGCTGCTGAGTGAACATGTGTACTGTGTGGCCATTGCATTCAAAATGTGACTGAGCGAGTAGAGCAATGAATCTGCATCATATTTTACTTTAAGCTTGAACATTCCTACATGGAAACTCTTTGGATGATTCAGAATGACACAGCCATGGGCAACTGGTATTTGGCATCTTCATCACGATAACACATCTGCTTATACATCATGTCTCATGCAGAGTTGTTTGGCAAACATCTATTTACCCAGATGACTTCAGCCCCTCTACAGCCCAGATTTGGCACCCTGCAACTTCTGGCTTTTCTCAAAACTAAAGTCACCTTTGAAAGGGAAGAGATTTCAGACCATTGATGAGATTCAGGAAAACACTACCAGGCAGCTGATGATGTCTGGGAGAACTGTGTGAGATCCCAAGGTGCCTACTTTGAAAAGGACTGAGGTACCATTGTTCTGTGTACAATGTTTATTAAATATCTTGTATCTTCTTCAAAAAAAAGTTTTTATTTTTTATATTACATGGCTAAATGTCTTCTGGACAGATTATACCCATACACACACACACACACCCTTTATAGTGTTTGCTACAATAGAGTCAAAGTTTCTTTTCTTTCTGAGGGATACAATGGACTTTTTCTAGCACAATAAATAGGACCACTTAAGATCACCCATCACCATAGTTACCAATTCCAAAATTTACTTACCTGAACCAAACTGCCAGTTCTTCAAATGCTTTGAACTGCTACAAGTACACAATAAATGCATTTTCTTTATGTAAACTTGCAGAGAGAGAAATAAGTGTCTGCAGATTTACTTTTATAAATTTACTTTAATATTTAGTAGTATGGTGTCTCTGTGAACTGACAATTCTCATGATGGTAGTTCGGATCTCCTAAGGTAATTTATTTTCATCTTCTTAATAATCCATAGAGAATTCTCTAGAAATGCCTTGATGGCTAAGAAAAAACAAAAGTAATCAAAAACAAAATAAAAAAGCAAAAATATATCCACAGACTATTAGACATAAAGCCAGAAATATTTAAAAGGCATCATTGATATTTCTGTTTTATTAAGATGTAAAAATAGGCATTTATTTTATTTTTTCTATTTTTTAATATAATAAAACCAAAACAATTTCAATTGTTTATATTTTATAAGCACTA
The DNA here is from genome assembly GCA_004027475.1 of Anoura caudifer. Classification (NCBI taxonomy): domain Eukaryota; kingdom Metazoa; phylum Chordata; class Mammalia; order Chiroptera; family Phyllostomidae; genus Anoura; species Anoura caudifer. The sequence goes on from PVKU01002431.1 coordinate 83,650, forward strand.
AAATTTGCCATTTTATTATTCCTTATTTGTTTAGAGGAGTTTATGCTTGGCTTTATCTTTTGTGATGTGTATTTTAATGATTTCTCTAAACATATTAGGAACCCAAAGACTTCCAAAGCATTTGTACTTTATTTGAGAGACTTGGCCCTCCCTTTGCAACAGAAACACTGAACTCCTTAATCTGGTTGGGTGTAAGCTAATTTGATTCATTAACTAATTTCTATAATTAGCAACTTCACCTTTGAATTAATAAAAAATATTTGGGGCTATGGAATATTATTTTAACATATCAATGCATTACATGCAACTTGATTAGTAAATGTTGAAAAGGAGAACTTATTTTCCCATACACCAAACTACTTCATGCCAAATAAGAACAATATTTCTTAATTACAGGAAACAATTTTGCAAATTCTTTCATAAAATATGTTAAACATTATATCATTCTCATTAATATAAACGCAACTAACATCTCTGCTAATGAACTATTTGCTTTTTTTTAGGAGATATTTGAATTCTAAACTTTATAAATTTTCTATTTTCTACCCTTTTACTCTACTTCTGCTTTCAGTTTTATTTGACCCAAGTTAAATGGTCTTTCTCTTTCCTTCCATCCTTCATTTCTTCATTTTTTTTTTTTTTATTTGAGAGAATGCTTCCTGAGTAGAAGGATGTGGGAAGTAAGGCAATCAATCACTGCATTACTGATCCATGCTTTTCACACTAGGGAATAAAGGAGCATAAAACATAATGAATTTATTACCTAGATAGGTTCAGGTATGTGATCAGCTTTCAGTGTAAGTTTGGATGGGTGGATGGTTACATAAATTTAAGCATAATACTTCTCAGTGATATTTTTACTCTCACTGGCACAACCCAAAAAACACACCAGGAAAATTATGTCAGTATGAACCCTTGTTCATAAGTAGATAATTCCCTTATGTATAAATCAAAAATGCTATCCCCCAAATCTGTTAATCTTTCAAATAAATTATGACCATTGTTACCTTTCTCCAAACATTTTTTTTTTCAATTTTATTGATATTCTTAAAACTCTTTTGTAAGGTTCTAGTAACAGGAGTTAAGTCAGTAAATCAATGTGAAAATGAATGTTTAAATAAATTTGGTTAATATTTTTTATCAACCTTGAACAGATGATCAATGTAGGCTAAACATGGCATTTGTACAGAATAGGAGCATAGAGATATAAATCTAAATATTAAAATGGCCAATTGAACATTTAATGGATTTTGAAATCAAGTAGATAGAGCCATTTGTGAACACAAATTTTTACCACTCCATGAATCCTATCATGTCCAATCTAAAACAGAAAAGTCATTCCAAGTTTTTTAACCTGAGTTGGACTTTGTGCTTATTTGTATGCTGTTTCTTGGTGGTGTGATTTTGTCCATATAAGTGTCCAGAGTTTCTTAACTCTGCTCTGCTCTTGAGTGAAGGGATTCCCCATTCCTGATATCCTTTGTATTTGTCACAGTCTTTCATTACATCTCTCACAGAATAGACACAGAATACCTTTAGAAGTTTAGTGCTTGGCACCTTTGATAGCTTTGTATTGTGTGTGTCCAATATTTTACATCAGTATGTTAATGATGCAAGCCAGATAGGTGGATTAGATCATTTTGATTGAGTTTCTTATAAGCTGTTGAGGCAGTTGCATATTGTAATATTGGATTTTAAAAAAAAATGTGGTCCAGATTTAACATATTTGTATTTGGATAATTATTTTATTCCTTATATTTTTATTTTATTATTTTATTTATTTTCCACCAATTTTATACATTTTATTTTTTTAATTATATTTTATAGATGATGCTATTACAATTGTGCTGATTTTTCCCTCTTTGTTCCCTTCCACCCAGCACCACTCACTTCCTCAGGCAATCCCTCACCCTTGTTCATGTCCATGGGTCATGTGTGTAAGTTCTTTGGCTACTTCATTTCCTGTACTATACTGTACAACCCCATGGCTATTCTGTAACTATCTGTTTGTACATCTTAATCCCCTCACCTCTCACCTATTCTCCCACATGCCTCCTCCCATCTCTTTATCTTTAACCTTTGACATTTTAATTATGATGAGACTTGGAATGAGTCTCTTGTTTGGGACTCTCTGTGCTTCCTGGAATTGCATATCTATTTCCTTCATGAAATTAGGGAAGCTTTCTTTCATTATTTTTTCAAGTAGATTTCCAATTTTGTGCTCTTTTCTTCTTTGGCAACACCAATGAAACAAATGTTGGATTGCTTAAAGTTGTTCAACAGGCTGCTTACACTGTCCTTAACTTTTTGGATTCTTTTTTCTTGTTGTTCTGATGGTTGTTTTTTGCTTCTCAATGTTCCAAATCATTAATTTGAATCTCGGCTTCATCCACTCTATTGTTGTTTCTCTGTAAATTGTTCTTTATTTCAATTAGTGTATCCTTTGTTTCTGACTGGATATTTTTTTTATGCTGCTGAGGTCCTCACTAAGTTCCTTGGGCATCTTTATAAACAGTGTTTTGAACTCTCCATCTGATAGATTGCTTATCTCCATTTCATTTATCTCTTTTCCTGGAGTTTTGATTTGTCCTTTCATTCAGGCGGTGTTTCTTTGTCTCCTCATTTTGGCAGCTTTCCTGTGTTTGCTTCTCTGCATTAGGTAGAGCTGCTTTGACTCCATGTCTTGGTAGTGTGGCCTAACGTGGTAGGTATCTTGTAGGGTCCAGTACCATAGCCTCCCCTATTACCCAAGCTGGGTTCTCAAGGTGCAGCCTTTGTGTGGGCTGAGTACATCCTTGTCTTGTAACTGAGTCTTGGTTGCTGTTGGCAGGTCAATGGGAGGGATTTACTCAGGCCAGTCAGCTGGAAGGACTGGCTGTGACCACCGACCAGCAACCTCTGCTCTCCTCGGAGGATCAGAGTGTGGAGGATCAGCTGTGCAGGGCCAGGGTGGTGGTGCTCTGACATGGCCTATAGTTGTCCACTGTGTGTGCTGGCCCTGAGGTTTCCCAGGTGTTGCAAGCCAAGGTCATCCCCCACCTGTATTTTGCCACCCTGCCTGAGGTATAAATCAATCTGAGATGGCTGCTACTTGAGTTTTTCTTGGAGATTTACAGGGGGAGCCAAGCTGTGAATCTAGGCTGCTAGTGCCCAGCTTGGGACCGGGGTTCCAGTGCCAGAAAGATAAGTCCCCACAACTTCTGCCTGTAAAAACCAGAAGGGATTGAGTCAGTAGAATAAACTTCTGGAGACCCAAGCAGTTTCTCTCGAAGAGCACACACATGGACTCACCTACTCAGACTCAATGCCTCTGGACTCCAGCACCAGAGAGGTGGCTTGAGGGGCACTAGTGGTATGCAGGGGTGAGGCTGAGGTGTCTGGCATCAAGGCAAGCAGAAGCCATTGTCCCTTTTCTGGGCCCTTACCCTCCAGAGACTGCAGACTGGTGCTGTGTGTAAGATTCCATCAACCTGGCTAACACTGTTTGACTATACTTGGAGATGCCTAGAGACTCTGCCCAATCCAACTTATGTGCCCACCCAAGCTGCTTTCCATATGAATGGCTCATACTTCACAACTTCCTAACTCCTCTCAAACAAGTAGCAGCTGGCCACAGGGGATAATTAGTTTAAAATAAGCTATGCTTCATCTTAAGTCTTGAAACTAAGAACCACCCTCTATTTCAAGTCTTTGATATAATGCATTTCCTTCTTTTTTCTCATGTCCTTCCTTGGTCGTTTCCTCTTAGAAATATATATCTTTAATGTATATTTGCTTTAATGTATATTTTAAAAAGTGAATTCAAGCAATGTGGAAAACAGTATAGAGTTCCTTAAAAATAATAAAAATGGAACTGCCTCCAGACTCAGTAGTCCCACTTTTATGAAGATATCTTAAGAATTCCAAAACACTAACCAGAAAGAATATATGCATCTCTATGTTCATTGCAGCATTATTTACAATAGCCAAGATCTGTAAACAGCCCAAGTACTCATCAGTAGATGAGTAGATACAAAAGCTGCGGTATATTTACACAATGGAATACAATGTGGCCATAAGAAAGAGTGAACTTTTACCTTTTGTGACAGCATTAATAGACCTGAACATTATTCTACTAAGTGAAATAAGTCAGTCAGAGAAAGACAAACACCATGTATGGAATCTAATTAACAAAATAAACTGATGAGCAAAATAGAAACAGAAGCATGGATACATGAAATAGACTGACAGCTGTCAGAGGGAAGGATGGATTGAATGCAAGAAGGGGGAGGGATTAGCCAAAGAACTATGCATAACCCATAGACACAGATAACAGTTTCGTGATAGCCAAAGAGAGGTGGGCAAAGGGAGGTGGGCAAAGGGAGGGTGAGGACATCTGTAATAGTGTCAATAATAAAAATAAAGAAAAAGGCACTGAGACAATGAAATATGGCCCAAATCAAAGAACAGATCAAAATTCCAGAAAAAGAACTAAGTGATGAAGAAATATACAACCTAACTGATGCAGTGTTCAAATCACTGGTAATCAGGATGCTCACAAAATTGATAGAGCTCAGTCACAAAATGAAGGAAGAAATGAAGGCTACACAAAGTGAAATAAAGGAAAATATACAGGGAATCAACAGTGAAGGGAAGGAATCTGGAACTCAGATCAACAATTTAGAACAAAAGGAAGAAATAAGCATCTGACCATAATAGAATGAAGAAACAAGAATAGAAAAAAAAATGAAGGCTTAGGAACTTCTGGGACAAATTTAAGTGTTCCAACATCCAAATCATAGGGGTGCCAGAAGAAAAAGAGGAAGAGCAAGATATTGAAAGCTTATTTGCACAAATAAGGAAAACTTCCCCTGTCTGGTGAAGGAAATAGACTTCCAGGAAGTCCAGGAAGCCCAGAGTCCCAAAGAAGATGCACCCAAGGAGGAACACACCAAGACACATAATTAAATAACCCGAGATTAAAGATAAGGAGAGAATCTTAAAAGCAACAAGAGAAAAGGACACAGTCACCTACAAAGGAGTTCCCATAAGACTATCAGCTGATTTCTCAAAAGAAAACTTACAGGCAAGAAGGGGCTGGAAAGACATATTCAAAGTCCTGAAAGGCAAGGACCAAGATTACTCTATCCAGCAAAGCTATCATTTAGAATGGAAGGGCAGGTAAAGTGCTTCCCAGATAAGGTCAACTTAGAGGAGTTCATCATCACCAAGCCCTTATTATATGAAATGTTAAAGGGACTTATCTAAGAAATAGAAGATCAAAAACTACAAATAGTAAAATGACAACAAACTCACAACTATCAACAACTGAACTAAAAAACAAACACTAAGCAAACAACTAGAAAAGGAACAGAAGCGCAGAAATTGAAATCACATGGAGGGTTACCAGTGGGGAGGGGGAAGGGGTAAATGGTACAGGAAATAAGAAGCATAATAGGTAGGCATAAAATAGATAGGGGTAGGTTAAGAACAGTACAGGAAACAGAGAAGCCAAGAACTTATATGTGCAAACCATTGACATGAACTAAGGGGTGGGGGAATGCTGTAGGGTGGGTAGGTCAGTGCAGGGAGGACAGGGATAAAGGGGAGAAAAAAAATTGGGTACACTGTAATAGCATAATCAATGAAATATACTTAAAAAGATGGTGAAATCTAGCTACTGGCAATAAAAAAATAAAATAAAGAAAGAAAAAAGGAATCATATTTTACCATTCCTAGATTTGTTAACACTGTTCAAGTTTCTTTAAAAGAGAAAATATTTTATTATGACTACATTATTTTATTCTGTCAGGCTGATGCACATGAAGACATAAGTTGCATATTTATTCATGTTCCCATAAAATCAGGAAATTTCCAGTCTCTTTAATCCAGTAGGTGGTAAAGCTTCTACTTTAGTAGGCCCTCCATTAAAAAGCTCCTACAGGGAAAGCAGTTAACACTCCTTGTCCTAATCATGGGAGTTTTCCTTTTGCCTCCATAGGACAACTAATTAGCTCTGGCCCAGTGTGTACTTGCCTTGTGGGATGTGTGTGTGTGTGTGTGTGTGTCCCAACCACCCAACTATTTATTTCATTCTAGTTCTGGAAAGCATATATATATATTCCCTCCTGTTTCTCACCAGGCAACCTCATGGGTTTGTATATTATTATTATTATTATTATTATTATTATTATTATCTTTATCTTTATGACAAGATTTGTAAGTTCCCCCATCTACACAAACATATGTCTCATACCCTCCACATATTATCAACTGCATCTGCCTCTGGAAGTGCTATTAGCATTTTTTCTGTAGTCTGGTCTCAGGGTTTCCTGTGGTCACGTTGAGCAGTGGCAGCCCAGCAGGAGAGCTTAACCCCAGGGTGTAAGTGTGCGAGCGAGCTAGAGTTGGAAAGTCGAGCGTTACAATTGAGTTTTAAGGTTAGAAATGTAACAGGATCTCTAAAATAAATATATTTGATTTAAGGTCGACAAAGAGTTTACAAAATAAACCTAAGTAACACACGAAGCACAGGGTTTCGGAGTTAATTAATGGCAAATGGAGTACATCTTAAGCAGGTGAAAAGTCGAAATTTCCGCCAACCAAAGATGCAGCATTTCCAAAAGATGAAGAGAAATCCAGGGGAAAAATGATTTGTACGTGGGTCTTAGCAAAACAGAGCCCTTATTAAGAACATGTGAGGATTGACATGGATTTTTCTAATTTACATAAGTTGTATAAATTAGAGACAAATGCAATCCATGTTGATTCCATAGTCTGTGTTTCCTCATTTATTTGTTTCATTTCTGGAACTGGCCTATGGTACAGTTGGAATAGTCAGTAGAATTCAGTGGTAAAGTGAATAAAGAGAAAAAGAGTTTCTAATACCTTATGATTTTTTTAGCAAGAAAAGTTTTTACTTTTTGTTTTTTTTTCTCCCATATCCCCTCAAACATACTAAAATACATTATCTGTTGCTAAATGTATGCAGTAGAATTAAGGATACATATTATTTTCTGATATTTGAATAAATGTAAACATTATATTTGGAGATATGACCTTGATCTCAACTGTAGTATTCAAACAACAGTGCGCTGTCAATGAAATTATTTTTATCAAATACAATAGCTTTGCTATAGCAAAAATCTGAACTTGCAGTTCAGCAGGTGCATCATTTAAAGTGGGTTAGTTTTCTTTATTATCTACTCTTAGCCCCTAGACAAGATAAGCATAATAAATAAAACAAATATTTTTAAATGATTACATAATTTACAGATTTAGGATAGTTTATAATGTGACCTCCTTAAGAAACTTAATGACTTTTCTTGTAGGGATTACATTTATGCCTAGTCTAGTTTGCAGCTGTTGAAAAATAACATACCTGATTAATTCTATGGCCCTTATTTTTACTCATTTATCTACATTGTAATATTTTTGTACTTACCTACATTGTTGTAATACTTTCATACTTCCTGTTGAGTAAAAAGCTCTTCACAGTTGAAGGAACAATATGTTATTAGTTTTCCTTTGCTGACTTACAGATAGGTACTTGGGCAAAATTGTGAACTAACATATTTGTTTCCTTTTATTCTTCTTATATTGTTTCTCATCTAAAAAATTAATGCCTACCTTACAATGTTATTAGGCTACATTATGCTTAATTACCATTTTTCTTCATTGTCAATCTTTTTCCTCCTCCCAAATGCCATTGACATGCCAACATGTAGAGAAATATTAAAGCAACTCAGAGTTGCTAAATGTTAGTTATGATTTTTATTAAAATAGTTATTTTCTCTTTAATATTCTCTATATTTTTTTGTCCCTAACAAAACCTGATGTCACTAGGTTTCCAGACTGGAAAGGATCTGTCAGTTACTACTATTACACTGGGGTGTATGCTACTACTAATGATTTAAAATAGGATATTACTTTTAATCATAAATTAGTTATGAGACATCTTTTGCAGTGTAGTCATTTACTAAGGTTATTACATTTGACCTACAAATTATACCCTAGGGGAGACAACCCGGCCTATTTTAAATCATTCCCTGCTAATATGCTAAAACCATGCTTATAAAAATCAATTCATGGCTTATCATTATTGGAATTTAAAGGAATACAATTTGATGATTTCACATACTAACAAAATATCCTGCCTTTTCATCTATTTTATTAATACTATGGAATTTTCTCAGTTTTTAAAAAACTTCCTTCTTGCTATTCTTTATGATGTCCTTGAATAATTCTAATTACAAGTTTCTTCTCACCAAATGAATACCAACTCTTTAGGCTGTAAACCCTAGGTGAATAATTTCCATTTTGTTTTAAGTCATTTGTGTGCACCAATGTTAACCCACAACATATTTTTCTATCATGTTACAATTTCTATTATTTGTAAAGCCTTTAGATTTATGAGATGCATCCTATTTAATTAGTAATCAGCCTTAGTAAAACATTAATCATTTCCTCTTTATATTCTTGATTCTGCCACAATATCTGAGCTACAGTTACTATATTGTGAATGATTTACCGAAGTAAGTCTAAACTATCTTTTTGTTTGTTTGTTTGTTTTTATTTTATTTATTTATCTTTTAGAGAAAGAGGAAGGAAGGGAGAAAGAGAGGGAGAGAAATATCAACACGTGGTTGCCTTGGCACACTCCCTACTGGGGACCTGGCCCGCAACCCAGGCAAGTACCTTGACTGGGAATTAAACCGGTGACCTTTAGGTTTGCAGGTCAGTGCTCAATCCACTGAGCTGCACCAGCCAGAGCTAAACCATCTTTTCAAGAAAAAATTAAGTGAAGAATCCACCAGCTGATCTTCTGTTGCAATTATTTATCCTTTTCTACTAATTGTGTGATTGTCTAGAATAAAGTTCTCTATTATAATGTGCTAGAAACTGAAGTTAGTAATGTCTGTCAGAATCTCTTACCAATATTCATACACTTTGCTGTCTTATTATTTGAGTTATTATTTAGTAAGACATCAAATAAGTTTTATATGCTGATTTTAAAGAGGTAATTATTTCTCTGTTCAATAGTTTTAACTAGAGCATATTTGTTTGTTGTCTGCATATCCCTCAGCAACATCTTAACTCACTCTAACTGTGTCATGCAATAGCATAGACATTCAATGAAGGAAGAATGGATTTCCAGATTCAGATCTACATACTGAAAAAATTTTACTTAAATCATGTAAGCTCTTTACTTTCAATGTTCTCAGTTATACAACTGAGATAAAATTTTCCACCCCGTAGTGATGGTATTAGAAGATACCAGTGAAAAAAATTTACCAAGAAAGAGTTAGATAGGATGTACCAGTTTCTTAAAATTAAGAAATATGGTTTACCCCAGTTAGCATGGTCCTCATACTTCCCAGACCTTGTATTAATTTTAGTTTTGATATCATACTGTGACTAAAAATGTCTATTTTATAGGCAAGAAATCTAATAATAGTATTACATAGCAGAGGAGGTATGGTCACAATATTTTCATGAGGATTAAAAGATGTTTTAGCATTATGCCATGAGCACAATCACTATTCGATAAATGTTAGTTACGATTTTTATTAAAATAGCTATTTTTTACTCCATACTACTTTTTTTCTTTTTAAAAAATATTTAATTGAATTTATTGGGGTAACACTGGTTAATAAAATTATACAGGTTTCAGGTGTACGATTGTATAACACATCATCTGCATATTGTCTGTGTGTTCGCCACCCCAGGTCAAATACCCTTCCATGGCCATTTACCCCCTTTACCTTCTTCTACTTCCCCTGCCCCACTTCCTCCTGGGAATCACAGTACTCTTGTCTGTGACTATGAGTTTTTCTCTTGTTTGTTTGTTTCGCTTAACTCCACACTACTTTTTGTTAGATATTATATTCAGAAGAAATAGGATTTATCCCAAAGTACATAGCCACTAGTTGAGTGTATATTCTTTTATTCATTGGCTGCTTACACAGTTGCAATCATGGCAAATATTTAATCTTAAAACATGCATCCACATTAAAACTGAATTAGGCTGATATCCACTAGTGGCTCAGATATCAGGTAAGAGAGGGAAGGAAAATATACCTTAAGGAAACAGATGAAAGTAGTAAATACATAATTATTATACAAATTTAAGATGATGCTATGGTTGGTACTTTAAATACAGATGAACACCTGTTTGTTTATATTATTTGATAGTTATGGACTCATGATCTATCTCGGAAGCCAGGAAATTGGATATATTCCTCAGAGTGGGTTCACTTGATGTCACTCTTTAAATATTAACCATTCTAATATGGTTTTACTTTTCATTGTCCTAATGAGTAAAAGTATTGAGTACTTTCTTTTCATTTCACAGTCATTTGGATATCTTCTTTGGTAGAACACCTCTTTGAGCCTTTTGATCATTAAAAATTCTTTATATATTTTGGATATTAACCCCTTATCAGAGATGTTGTTTGCAAATATCTTTTTTTTTCCATTTGGCTGGTTGACTTTTTGTTTTGTGGTTTGTTTCTTTTGCTGTGCAGAAGCTTTTGTAGTTTGATATAGTGCCATTCATTTACTTTTGCATGTAATTCCTTTGCTTTTGAGGTTAAATTTATAGAATCCTCTTTAAGACCAAGGTCCATGAGTTCCATACCCATGGTTTCTTCTATACTTTTATTTTTATTTTCCTTTATTCTTGTTCTTATATTTAGGTCTTTGATTCATTTTGAGTTAATTTTTGTGTATAGGGACGTATAATATACCAGTTTCATTACTTTGCATGGAGCTTTCCAATTTTTCCAGAACCATTTATTGAAGATGATTTCTTTTCTCCATTCTATGTTTTTGGCTCTTTCGTCAAAATTATTTGTGTGTATGTATATATATATGTATATGTGTGTGTGCATGTGTGTGTGCGTGTGTGTGTGCGAGTTTATTTCTGGACTCTCAATTCTCTTTCATTGGTCTGTGTGTCTGGTTTTCTGCCAGTACCAAGCTGTTTTAATTATTGTTGCTCTGTAGTAAAATTTGAAGTAAGGCTGTGGATACCTCCAAATTTGTTCTTTTTTCTCAGGATTGCTTTAACTATTCAGGGTCTTTTGGGGTTCCATGCACATCTGATGACTTTTTGTTCTATTCCTTTTTAAAAGAATGCCATTGGGATTTTGATGGTGATTGCTTGAATCTGTGTATTTCTTTGGGTTATATGACCATTTTAATTAGGTTGATTCTTCCAGGTTTGAATATTAAATATCTTTCTATTTGTGTCTTCTCCAAGTTCTTTTATCAATAATAATGTCTTATAGTGTTCACTGTATCAGTCCTTCACATATTTTGTTAAGTTTATTCCTAGGTATTTTATTCTTTTTGCAGTTACAAAAAGGAATTGTTGTTTTTTTCCTGAAATTTTATTTTTAGCATGCAGGAATGTAGTAGGTTTTTGTATGTTGATTTTGTATCCTGCGAGTTTACTGTATTTGTTTATTGTCTCTAGTAGTTTTTTAGTGGCCTCCTTAGGCTTTTCTATATATAGAATCACTTTTTGGCATCTGCAAAAAGTGACACTTTTACTTCTGCCTTACCGGTTTGGAGGCCTTTTATTTCTTTCTCTTGACCGATTGGTCTGGCTAGGACTTCCAGCACAATGTTGAATAACAGTGATGAGAGTAGGCATCTTTGTCATGTTCCTGATCTTGGAGGAAAAGGTTTCAGTTTTTCACCATTGTGTATGGTGTTAGCTGAGGGTGTGTCATATATGGCCTTTATTATGTTGAGGTACTTTTCCTTTTTTACTGACATATTGAGTGTTTGAATCATTAGTGGACATGGTACCTTGTCAAATGCTTCTACTGCATCTATTGATATGATCATATGATTTTATCCTTTATTTTGTTAATGTGATATATTACATTGATCAATTTGTTTATGCTTAACCATCCTTGTGTCCTTGGGCTAATCACAACCCATTTGATTGTGATTTATTATTTTTCTAATGTAGTGTTGTATTTGATTTGCTAGTATTTTGTTTAGGATTTTTGCATTTATGTTCATCAAACAAGTCTCCCTTTTTTTGTATTATCTTTGCCATATTTTGTTAGCAGCATGATATTGCCTCTTAAAATGTCAGGAAATATTGCCTTTTCTAGAAGATTTTTTCAAAAAGAAACAAATTTAAATTCTTTTCATAAAAAAGTTTTTTCAAGGAGGCTTACATAAATGAAAGTAGTTTCACATTGTAAATATAACGTACATATTTTTTTCTTGGGGTGCCACTTACTAGTGATATTACTTGAGCTCAGAGACCTCCTGATATTTTTTTATTTGTTCATCTGCAATTAGTAATATTTATAAAATTATTTTCTCCTGCACCAGAGGTTCAAAGGTCTCATTCCGAGTGAATAAGACATTGTCCTCTAAATCACTCTTATGAGAATGTCTTCACTCCTCCCTTGTTCCTTACTCAACACCTTTGAGAACTGCTAGTGTCCTACTGATATTTTCTTTTTTAAACTTGTTTTTATTATTATTTTTTTATCGCTGATACTATTCTTTGTCCACAGAGCCTATCACCATTAACACTGACTTGTGGAAAAACAGAAAATCTTGTCTCTTCTGAAAAGATTTCCTTTCACTGTTACAGTTCACACCTGGTTTTGCTGTTTAAAACTAAATCCCTGACATAAGTATCTTAGCATGGTGTTTTCCCAGACATAAAACTTATTTGGTACCCAGGAAACTAATTCCATTATTGGATTTTAAGTATTTTTTTTTCCTCTGCCCCATGAAACTGACATCCCTGCTCTGCCCATCTCAGATATTTTCACATACCCCACAATCATAAGTCTGCATTCTTAATATTAAAGGGTTTTGATTATGCTATACTTTAATTTACAAACTCACTTATAGATATATAACATTGCTTCATAGGTAGAGGATACCAACTTTCCATATGTTAAAATTTGCTTCGTTACTTTCTGAGTAAATTTATTAGAAAACTCATCCTTATGAAACAAATGTGAAACGTGACTATTTTTATTTTTAAAGTAAGAATTGATAAATGAGCTCATGAGGAAAAGCAGCATTCTCTTGCCTAACCTCTTTCCCATCCACACAGGTAAACTTTATTGCTTTCCCTTTAAGCTTTTATAGGATTTGCCTACAACATTTGAAAAACATTTCCTCTATTAGTCAACAATAAAGAGAACTTGTTGAGTCCATACCATGAAAAATAAGGATTTATTTGACTTAAATACTATTTCTTTTCCACTTCCTTCTTTTGAAACTACAGTCTTATATCATTATTTTTACCTTTACTTCTGTTTACTCTGTAATCTGAAACATGAGATTACATTACAATGTGGCATCAAAGAGTTAAACTTACTTTGCATTGTATGGCCCACATGAAATGTATGTGTGTGTGTGTAATATTATAAAATATACATAATTTTAGTTGTGAAAAATATGTTATACATTATATTATAATATATAGTATGGTATATATCATATATTATAATATAATAATATTTAATACACATAATTTCATATATTATATGCATATATATGTATATATATATATGTGGTTAGTGCCTAGTTGCAATGTTAACAGCTCAGTACATATTTTCTCAAATATGTTGCTTTCATTTATTTAAATGTTATAGGTATTTAAGTTTGCAACCTCCATGTTGAATCATTTGCCTATGATTCTATTTACTTCCCAGTCTTTTCAACCAGTATCTTGATTCCGTTTTGCCAAGCTCGCACCTCCATCCTGCTCTGTACAGAATTAGAGTATAAGCACCTTGACCTTTTTTCTCCAACTTCAATCTCCCACAGTCAGCAATGCTTTTATTTTCCCATTTTCAAGGTTAACAGTTACATTGAAGATAAAAACAAGATATTCTTGGTTTGTTCATAGGAAGGCTATAAAAGTAGAACACTAATCAAAAGCATTCGTATTATTATAACAATTCTTATGATTATATGCCCTTTATTTCTTGAACATATAGTGTTCTATTATTATATTTGCTTTTTTTAATGATTTCAATGTTTTGACTCCTAGGCACTTCAAAGGAGAATTTTCCTATGACCAAGTCTAAAGAATTATCTTTTCATGCTGGGCATTCTTTGCTAATATTTTTTCCCACATTTTAGATTTCTTTACATCTGGACGAAGAGTTAGTTCATGGGGGGTTTATAATTATTTTTTGAGTTTCTTATTTCAATTCTTTGTTGCTATAAGGAAAATTATGTCCTGTTAAAAATCATGCTATGCATTGAAACATGATCCATAACCCTAATTCTAAATGTTCATTTGCTGGTATTCTGGGTTGAACCTGCTCTTTGAAGAAACTTATGTCTTCTCACTTTCTTTTCCTTTAGTTTGCTAGAATATTTTCTGAAGTAATTTAAAAGTGGAATAGAGACAATAAAATTTCTGAGTCCTTGTGTATTCCAAATACATTTGTTCTCTCCTGTATTTGAGAGTTTTATCTCCAGTTGTAGAATTCCAGTTTAAGGATAACTTTATTTCTCAAAATTTTGAAGGCAATTTTCTATTATCTTTTATCATCTAATATTGCTATTAAAAGAATTGTTTTTGTTTCCTGTTATGCCTTGTTTTGCTTACTATAGAACAGCTGGCAGTAAATAATTTCTGTAAAGTAAATATTTTAAACTTTGCATACCATAGAGTCTCTATATCTGCTGTTGTAGTGTGGCTGTGTGTCAATAAAATAACTAAAGGAAAATGAATTTAAATATTATATAATTTCTAGGTGTCTCTTCACTTTTTCAATAATTTTTTAAAAAGTAATTTTAGATGTTAGGCCATAAAAATTCAATATAGGGAATGGATTTGAATTATGGAAAGTAGTTGATTGGCCCTGATTTTGAATTTTTTTATAGTTTTCTTTACAGGTATTGTTAGTAAATTGCGTAATGTGTTGTTAACACATCTGTCCACTTAGCCGATTTTTATTTACCCTAGAAGGCATTATTAAACCTGCAAATGAAGATCTGGAAAAGTGTAGGTGAATTTGTTTGTTTTGTGGTGACATGATATAGGAGGACACTGGCATAGATCTCTTATGTTCAAACCTAAATACCAGACTTTCAACTAAACCCCAGTTTTCCCTTTCACTCTAAGTAGCAGGTGTCACCTCTAACCCAGAAGGAGAGGCCTGAGTCCCACTTCACTGTCTTCTTGGTGAGCTTTTCCCACAGGTTTGATCCACAAACTTGCTCCACAAAATTTTCATCTTTCTCAAATTTGTTGAATTGTCTTTTCAGCTGATAACAACACCCAAGCCTGAACATCATGTTCTTCTGTTCACTCTTGTTGATTTACTCCTTTGCGGGCTCTCACAGTTTTATTTCAGCAGGGTTACAGATAGAATAGAAGGCACATATGTGTAATTACACAGTTATCTTGAATGAATATCCACCAACTGACTTTTAACTGAGATTTATACTCCATGATAATGTGATAAATATTAGACTTACTTACAATGGTTATAATTGTTTAGTCCTCTAAATTGAGGCTAGGTATGATAGTGGCTAAAGTTTGGAAGCATGAGATGTCTAGATATATTCTGGTATTGCTGGTGTACAAAAGTTGTTACTAAAGTAAAAAGGAAAAATGTTCACGGAATCTATAATGAAAAACTATTGAAAATTACTTTAGAGTGTTTATTTTTATTTATATGTTATATATCTCTCTTTAGGGGGTTCCAAGAACACTTTATTGTTATCAGAATTTTTAGTAGTGTGACCTATAGCAAGTGTAAAAGGTGGGATTATTTTTAATACTTTAAGATATGCTATTGCTGTGAGAATATATATACTTCTTTGTGAATATTGCTAAGATGAATTCTGTAAGAAACTATAGTGCCTTGATGCCCTTTATTAGTCAACTTACCACATTAGCAATGCATTCATGAATTCATAACTCAGTCTTCCCATTGAGACATTAAGCCAAAATTCTGACCGTAAATCATTATTGTTTCCTTCATTGTAATTCTTGAGAGTATATAAGATAACCAGAAAATCTTGCCTAATTTTCAACTCCAAAATTTTTCATGTCATTTAATATAGCTTACTTTGATAAAGATGTTATTTTTATTTTGTCCTGTCTTCTCATCCCTGTCTTGCTCTAAATTGTGAATCTGTGGTTTACTACCTCTATTTATCAGATATAATTGCTGACCCTTGTGTTCTACAGTTATAAAGATGGAAATATGAGGAATGTAATTATCTTAGTCTGGACTTGAGAATAGTGGTCAGTCCCAGAATTTGCTTTTTGTCTTCTCTAGTTTTAAATGCTGATATGTGATACAAAAAAAATAAATGAGTCCCAAAATAGAATGAGATAATTAGAAGATTTAGTCTTATGTTTGTATGATCAAAGAAAGAAAAGAGAGGAGTATTTTAGCATAAATTAATAACTTATGAGGTAAAAGTAGTGAGGCTGTAGGATTCCTTCTTTGGAGTAAAAGAAAATATTACAGTTGAAATGTTGGAAATTAAGAAAAACAAATGTACCAACAAGCAAACATAAGCTTAGTCACTTAACACATATAAAAGATTGGAAGTGGTGAGCCAATAAAAATTCTCATTTCTTTGAATACTGAGACTTCTGGAAAAGTGTCTAAATCATTGGTATGTTGTTTACATTCTACAATTATTACCAGTTATAATTAGACTTGCACACTACAAAGAGTTTTCTTGCATTTCTGCTGAAAGTCAGTAGTGGTGTGACTGTAGTTCATATGCTCTTTTTAAAAAAAATGGATTCATCATTAAATACAAGTCTTAATTAAGGATAGGACAGAAGATTGCTTTTCTGGCACAGACACAGGCATCTTAGGACTTTTTTTTTACTTACACTGTCTGTGAAAAGTGAAATATAATGTCTCAGGAAACATTTTGTTCACAGAGAACTAATGTTGAGAGACTCTTGGTGACTGAGCATAGCTAGCATATACATGTGGTGATTATTTTTAATCTCGATGCTATGATTCACTCTGAAAATATAAGGAGGTTCTTTCTGTGAATTATACTTGTGAGACTATAGTGAGGTAACTTGTTTGAACTGTCTTTTTTAAGAAATCATTTATGCTGTTACAGTTCCCGCTTTTTCTCCCTTTTCCCACCTCCACCCAGTCCAACCCTCTCCCCATATTGTTGTCTGTGTTTGTGGGTTGGGCATAAATACTTGTCTTTTTAATGTACAAACGAGAATTGCTTTCAAACAGAAAAGAATCAATCTGTCAACTGCAAGTGGTCATTGAAAGAAAGGTAACATTTTATAAGTAACAAAGTGCTCCCTAGAGGAAATACTGAATTCTTGTGAGGGCAGCGAAGAGCAACAGGGAAAAGGAGACAGCGTTGGCCTTGCTTAGGGCTAACTTGGTCTTTGCATCAGCATGATCGGAATTTGTACCTGACTGCTGTGAACCTTAGCTCTGACGCTTTCTATGTTACCTGGTCATGTGACTGGGTTCTGTTTATCCTCTGCTACTGCATCTCCAAAATGAATGTAGCTGTGAATGTTCAACAAACGTCAGGTTTATGTACAACTGAGGCCACAGAGCACAATTCGGCTTAAAAGTAATATACTGAACAGCTTAGCACTGTCAACTTCCCACAGTGATTTTTCTTTCCCTTCAAAACTTGTGCCCCACAGCAGAACAGAAGGGATGCTCTATGGAATTATTTTGTTCAAATCCTTTCAAGTTGCCTCTGTGGAGAAACCGACATCTTTCTGAGAGTTAACTCTGTCAGTGGGAAACTCTCGGGAGAAATGTGGCCTCTGTATCTCCTTCTGCAATTCTTCGGAGGTCTGTGGACCCTTCAAACAGTTGCTTTCTCTCTCTCCTCCTTAGCTTAGGAGGGTCATTGTTAAAATGAGTTTCAGCTCCAATTTCAGGTGGCTTAATTCTTGGGGTTGCAGAATACTAAATGATCTCTGGATATCTGTAACTGTTGCAATTGCATGCAAGATGCCTTTTCCTCTAACATGTGAAGGAAGGGTTGTTAGAGTACTTGAAGATTCAGGCTGCGAGAAAATTCACAAAGAGAAGAAAGTGTAGAGAGTAAAGATTTTATTCACTCTCCAGGAAAGGAGAGGTGTATGGTGGGGAGAGATATACCAGCATTGAGGAGTGGGACTTTGAGTTTTTATTGGACTGTAACTGGATTAAAAAGAGGGGGGTGCTGTTGTGTGGCCCTTGGGCTCTTGGGGGCCTTGTAACATGGGGCTGTGGTTTGTTCCAGAGCTTTCTTCTGCCTGTGGCTGTAGGGACCTGATTAGTCACATTCCCTTCTTGTTTTCCAGTAATTTCTAGTACTGGGGACAAGCTCAGAAGAGTAAATGGCAGTCATGTTTAACAAGGTCATAGGGCTGCTCAGCACCTGGTGCCTCATGGGGCTGACTTTGTCCTCTCAATGATTACTTCGGTACCAAGAATGGCAACCATATTAATCAAATGCTGAACAATAAGTTTAACAAACATCTTTTAAATATTTTTTTCTATGACAACTCTCTCAGAAAAGCAACATGCAAAATTCAACAGGGCAGAGGATGGCCCACATAGAATATCCATAATAAAAATAAAAATTTTTATCCATAATAAAAATTCTACCAAAGGTTTATAAAATACATATTTTTACTTTCAGGAATTGACCATTGTTTTCAAGAGGTAATTTATGAAATACAACTGTTGTGCAATGATAGACATATCCACGGCAAGTGAGAAAGACATTCAGAATAAGTAACTGGAACTTGGCGAGTGTAGGATACGGATTCATTTTCCTTTTGTGCATTCATTGCTGTGAAGAATTAAAATGACAGTTACATTTGCTGTATCATGTTTGACTGTACAAACAGTTTATGGAACTTTTTTATTGACATTAAAAAGAATAGTATTTAAGAAAGGATTCATTTCCAAATTGATGCACATATATCAGTTTCAACCTTCAAGGGATTTGTTCTCAAATTTTGGAAGTGTGGCATGTCTTTTTACAGAATCAAATTGTGAATTTAGTCCTTTTTACCTGTGTGAATTTAAAGAAAAACTTCTTAAAGGTGCTGAGTGCACATGTAAAATAAAAACTTGGCTAATTTTGTATGGTTGTAAATAAAAATTAAAAATAATATATATATATAACAAATATCACTAAGCCTGTCCAACCTGAAGTTAAATATAATTGAAAATGACACTGTATTAAAGCCCTCACCTGAGTGACTATCAGGATTTGGTGCCTTATTATTATTGTCAGATGATTGCTAGGCATTCTTAGGTGATCTGTTCATAAACAAAAAAAGTTTATTCAAGTTATTGTGCTTCCCATTTCTTTTGGAAATCAGCTTCAGTCAAGCAGTTTTAGGGGAAAACCTTACTCCATTTGCTGCCAAAGAAGGCTGCTTTCCTGTCATTCTGAGTCTTTCGCATAACCTCTGCTGAGTGTTTGGGTGGAGGAATAAATGCAGATAATGACTGTATTTCTGGCCTTGAGCCTGATTTGATCATAACCCAAAGCATCAAAGCAGTGGTAACTGTGGCCTGAATCTTAGAAATTTCTCCCAGATCACAACTGTGAAATGCCTTGTCCAAAAATCACACAGCCAGAATATATCAGAGCTGGACTCAAACTCGCCTTTTATTATTATTTTTTTCTTTTTTCAATTAGTTTTTGTGTTACATTGGTTAACAAAATTGGATAGATTTCAATCGTACAACTCTATAATACATTACCTTTTAAACTATAATTAAGTGGGTTTGCAGTATAGTACATTTTCTTTTCCTTTATTAACACCGCACTCTAACCAATCTTTTCCCTTATGAATGAGTCTCCACTTCCTATGGCCCCAACCTGCTACCAGTGTAAGGACTGATAGGATGGGAAGGACAACAATCAGGTATCCGAACACACAGAGATGTCTGAGTGCACGCGAACACACATACCATTTTTTTCTACTAATGCACTTAGTTTAACAGTGAAATGAGGGCAAGCCAGATTTATGTAAAGAGAGTATTTTTTTTTCTGATGAAGCAACTATCTTGGCAATGTTTGTTAAACTTTAGGATTAATCAATCACACTAATAATGAAAATAATGGTTTCTGATTTGTAAATGTCTCTTTTCATTTTCTAATCATTTACCTCCTTCGGGTTGTGACTTCTACATAGATCAAACTTCATTTGCTTTCTGTTTCCTACAGAAGAGAACAAGAAGAATGGGGACTGCAGGGATTCTCTTCATTCCTATAATGCGATCTGTTTTCTCGCTAAGTTTCATTTGGTGGTTGCTATTGTTTTTAATAGACTTTATCTTTAGAACAGTTTCAGATTCACAAGAATATTGAGCAGAAATTAGAGAAGGCCCATATCCCTCTTTTCCCACGGATGCACAGCAGCCTACCCATTCTCAAACCCCTCGGCCATCATTGTTTACAACAGATGAACCTGCGCTGACACAGCAGTATCATCCAAAGTCCACACTGTACATTACTGTTCATTCTCGGTGTTGTACAGCACGTGGGTTTGGGCAGTTTTGTAATGACTTGTATCCACCATTATTACATCATACAGAAGAGTTTCACTGCCCTAAACTCTGCGTTCTGCCTATTCATCCCTACCCCCCTTCAACCCCTGGCAACCACTAATCTCTTTACTGTCTTCGTAGTTTTGCCTTTTCCAAAATGTCATATAGCTGGAATAATACAGTATGCAACCTTTTCAGATTGTCTTCTTTCATTTTATAATATATACGTAAGATTACTTTTTTCATAGCTTAATAGCTCACTTGTTTTTAGCACTAATATTCCATTATCTGGATGTACTGCCATTTATTTAACCATTCCCCTAATGAAGGGAATCTTGATTGTGTCCACATTTTTGCAATTATGCAAAAAGCTGCTCTAAACCCTTGTGCAATTCTGATGTCAACATCAATTTTCAGTTTCTTTAGGTAAATATTAAACTGAATGGTTGTTGAATAGCATGCTGAGGAGTATATTTAGTTTTGTAAAAAACAACAAAACAAACAATAAATGCCAAACTCTCTTCCGAGATGGCTGTGCCATTTTGCATTTCTACAAGCAAGGGGAGCTCCTGTTGCTCCGTATCTTTGCCAGCATTTGCTGTTGTTAGCATTCCAGATTTTGGCCCTTTTAATACATGTGTAGTTGTATCTCATTTTTTTAATTTGCATTTTCTGGATGGCATATGATGTGGGAATCTTTTCATATGCGTATTTGCCATCAGCACATTTTCCTTAGTGAGGCTTCTGTTAAGGTGTTTGGCCTTAACATTTTTAAAAATTTATTTTAATTTTTGTTCTTGCACAGTTTTCTTTTACTCTCATCCTAGCCCTCCACCCCAGCCCTCACACCTCCCTTCCATTTCCACCTCCCTAGTTTTTGTCCATGTGTCCTTTGTACTTGTTCCTGTAAACTCTTCCCCTTTTCCCCTGATTTTCCCTCCCCTCTGGTGACTGTCAGTCTGTTCTCAATTTCAGTGTCTTTGGTTATATTTTTTAATGGAGTTGCTTTTTTTCTTATTGTTTCAGTTTTAAAAGTTTCTTGTGTAATCTGGATGAGTTCTTCATCAGATATGTCTTTTGCAACTATTTTCTTACAGTCTGTGACTTGTCTTCTCATTCTGTTCATCATGCTAAGCTCAAAGCATAGGGCAAAAAAAATTGTTGCTGTCTCCATGCCAGGTCTGACACTTCTGCATTTCCCTTCTAAGTCGAAGAATGAGGAAGGAGGATAGCCAAGGAGGCTACAGGACAAACAGAAGTAGGGAGTGAGTGCTGATTTTCTCTCCCATCAACAAGTTTGTTCTTAAACTTAATAGGTAATACTATCACCTTACGTGCTTCAAAATCCCAATTGAAAGGAATGTATATGGGGAAATGCTTTTTTCCTGCTTGGTTAACCACCTCTTAGCCACTTCCCTGTTTTTTCTCAGATGCTCCCTGTTTAGTTACTTGTGTTTACTTAGAAAAAAAGTTTTCACATTAAAGTTAATGTAAATATATGCCCCCTTTACGCATAAAAGTTAGCATAACACATGCAATGTCCTGTACATTGTTTTTCATTTAATAGTAGGTATATAGTTTGACACATAATTTCCTCTTTATTTGCTTGTTTTACACGGTGTTCCACTATGTGATGCTACCATAATTAATTTAACCAGTCTTATTTTGGTGGACTTTCAAGGTTGTCACTAATATTTTTCTCAAGGAAGTTACAATGTATGTGTGCTTCTACATGTATGTATATACATATATTAATATTGCTATACATGTTCATAGGTATGCAATATATGTGTGTTTATGTGTATTTATATATGTGTGTATTTTCATATGTATATGTTTACCTATAGAAAATATCATAGAAATGTAACTGATTGGTGAAACGGAATGTGCATTTATTTTGATGGGTACGTAGAACTCCCCTCCATGGGTTTGTGTCACTATGTAACAGTAGTTATGAGAACACCAATCTACACAAGTGATACTAGAGCAGTATCAAGCATTTGAACCTTTGCCAGCTGGAGCTGGGTCTTTTAATTCAATCCGTTTTATAAGTTCTAATGACTAAGCTTGCTTAAATACAAAGACATGCTTTTTAAAGGAGCAAGAACATTCTTTTAAAAACATTTTATGGCTTTTAAATAAAAAAGTATATAGCTATTGTTCCTGAAATACTTAGGATTTTTTATCTTCTTGTATTTTCCTCTGTGTTATCATAGAGGGATACGTACTAAAACCCTTTTGTTTTCTTTATAAAGGAACACATTTTAAAATTTGGCTACACCCAGAGTAATTGTCAGTTGCAGTATTTTGTCATAATTATGTTTTTCAGGAGAGCAGGAGAAGCATTTTATTCCACTAGATCACACTGTCTGAGTGCCACTTCCTAAGAAATCCCGAATGTTGCCAGTGCTGCAGTGTCTGCCTGCTCCTTGAGACCTGTTACATTTCCCTCCTTTAAAATTTATGCAACGTTTTACTATTGCATGTCTTGAAAAAATGACCACATAAATACCGGTTTTTTGTTGTACGCCAATTTATACTATGAGTTAATCTTAAGCTGGGTAGAAACTTTACCATCTTTCATCGAATGTTTGATTTTTATTTTATTCAATGTGTTCTAATCTAATAGGATAGCACAGCTTTTCAGGTCCAACATTCATTCAGAAATCACACAGGCTTCTGAGACAAAGTTGTTAAATTATAATTCTTATATTTCTTAGAAAGAGGTTGTAACTCAAAACATGCTTTACATATTATTTAGGATCCAATTGGACTAGATCATTGTTTGTTGGGAATAGAATGAAATACCATAAAATCTATTTATTTGAGGGTATCTTTTATATATGAAAATATATAGGAAAATGATATACATAAAAGTAGATATAGAAATATCTGTTCTTTTTGATGTCACATACAACAAATATTACTTTCATACCACTTGTCAAAAGTAAAAATTAGGAGGTCAAATAATAGTTTAGGCAATATCAGAAAGTATTTTATGTCAATACTAACTGATATAAAACCAAAGGGACATCTTTGAATAAATTCTTCATTCTCCTACTTTAATTTATTTTTGTACTTGATTAATAATACTAGGCAGACCAGTCTTTGTAATCCTAGAGTTCCTTTTGTTCAGTCTCTTTGGGATTGATATATTTTACAAAAGTGAATTCAAAACCCTGTATTTGATCATCAACTCTATTTCTATTCCAATTATAAATGGGTGCAGCGGCAATGTAGTTATAGGAGCCTATTAAAATTTACTCCTGTTTTCAGTCACCGTACAAAGCAGTAAACTTTCTGCATATTATTCAAACCAATACAGTGAGTATAAAAGCTTATGAGGAGGTGCTCAGGGATCATGAATTTATGGATGGGTTGGAAATATATGCACTCACAGGCTTTTGACTGCATCTCAAAAGTTTACTAGTCCTAGGAATATTTAAAATGCCTTCCTTTCCCCCACCATGGAGCAGACTTCGTCTATTCACTTGGAAAGTAACGTCTGAACACCATAGCTCTTTTTAAAGAAGTCTAAACTTTTTAAAAGGTGTCTTTTTAAAATACCTGTGAATTTTACTTCACGTTTATGTATGCTAGATAAATAATTCCCTTCTGGAGTATAAGGTTCATAAACCAAAGGACAGTCATCTGTTCTCTTCATTGCTATTCTGGCACAAAGAAGAACGGTGTTCGACAAGCAGTAAGTTGCCCACAAATGTGTGTTGAATAAATGTCTGAACATAAAGTGATATTAATTCCTATCAAACCAGTTGATGATAATCAATTAAAGGTTTTGTCTGCCCTGGCTGGTATAGCTCAGTGGAGTGAGCACAGGCTGCGAACCAAAGGATTGCTGGTTCTATTCCAGTCAGGGCATATGCTGGGGTTGTGGGCCAGGTCCCCGTTGGGGAGGTGCATGAGAGGCCACCACACATTGATGTTTCTCTCCTTCTCTTTCTCCCTCCCTTTCCCTCTGTCAAAAAAATGAAATAAATAAAATCTTTTAAAAAAAGGTTTTTGTCTGTTCTAGCTACTATAACAAAATACCACTGGAAAGCTTATAAAAAACAGAAATTTCTTTCTCACAATTCTGGAGTTGAAGTCTGAGATCAGGGTGTCAGTAGAGTTAAAGTGAGGGCCCTCTTCCAGGTCATAGATTTCGTATATCCATAAGGGTGGAAAGGACTAGGGAGCTCTGTGGGTTCTCTTCTACAAGAGCAGTGATATTATTAATGAGGTCTCTACCCTAGGGAGTAATCACCTCCCCATGGGCCTACCTTCTAACACCATCACCTGGTGTTAGGATTCCAATGTTTGAATTTAAGGGGACACAAACATTCAGACCATAGCATTATTGATATAATGAATAAATATTTTTAAACTTGTGATGGGTTAGAGTTATAAATACAATGGTATTAATATATAGACTATGTATTTAACAATTTAAACCCTTTTTGGTTTGGTTTTCATAAAGGTTCAGTTTATCTGTTAGAGATATGCATACTACCTGATGGTCATCACTTAAAATGTATAGATCCATTTCCTACAACTTCAGGGAAAGTAAGTTTTTCTTTAACCTTTTTTTCACTTTAATTATGCAAGCCACTAACACAGTTAAATTTTCTCTGTGTGTTTTATTGTTATTGACTAATTTTTTTTTGGCAGGAATTAAGTTTTACCAGAGGAAAAAAAAATACTTAAAGAGTATATGACAACATTTATTTCCAAAGTAAACAGTTAAAATTTCCCCTAACAATAGTGAAGATTTGAAGTTTCACATTACTCTGGATCTGTGTTATCCTCGTAGATATTTAAATAGTTTAACAATCACAAAATATTTCTTAGATTCTAGTATTAGTATCTCAAGTGTTATTTTATACTCTGATCTTTCTTCCAGTTTATCAGTCTCTCTACCTTATAGCCAATGCCACTCTTTACATGATCCCCCTAAAATCATTTTTACAGATTTCTCTTATTTACATTGTTTTTCACACTTCCTATTATCTTGTCACACACCTTACCACTCATTATTGCACACATCTGGGAATATTTTTGCCTATCAGTTATTTTAGGAATAGTATTTTAGGACTATTAAAATGTCCAGACCTACAAAAAAATGTGTGAAATGTAAACAAACAAACAAACAAAAAACCCTGCTGAATATAGACATGAAAAGAAACGTGAAATTCAGAATCAATATTTATTTACATAAATATCTACAAACATGATATTATGCCAACTTACCAACCGCATGTCAAATCTCTTATAATAATATGTAAACTATATTCAGGGAGGGAGCTAATGGATGCAGTTTAATAATTACTTGAACTGGGTTGAGGCTTGTAAAATAAGAGATCAGACCAAATGACTGCATAAAGCACAGGTTTGTTGTGTTCTTCATGCTTCCCTGATGAGCTCATGTTTTTCTCTTTGATCATAAGTCTCACCACCATTTTTCTTCTTTGTAAAAATACCCACCTTTTCCAATCTCAAATATCATAGGAAATGAAATGTTCTCTAAATTCCCCAGCCTATCATTCCTTTTCCAATTTCTATGTACCTTTATTTATAACTATATATAGTTATTATTTTGCCATACTCTTGATTCACATGAACGTGAGGTTATCTAGGAAGGAGCCTTACAGTATGCCCAGCATAGAAGATCCATTCGTTACTTTCGGAATGAATCAATGGATGTTTACTATCTCTTTGATCAAGTTACTACCCAGATCTGACATTCTCAGTAGAGAACCAGGGAAAATCTTTTTCTTCTTAGATGATTTACTTCAAAGTATGTGGTACATTTCATTGAAAACTGATGGCAAACAGACCAGAAGAGGGCCATAGAATTGAGAATAGATTCCACATTAATGTCATCTTAGTGGAATTTCATAGCCACTAAAAGATACTCCTTGACTGATATCAGACCAAAATGCCAGGTAGTATTGTCGCTGCAGCATGGTTAAAACTATGTCAGGGAAAAACTGTAGACTGACTGTAGCAACCAAGAAGTAGTAATGGGTGTAGTAGTTGTTGCTGTTACTTTCTATTACACAAAACAACATATTATTTATAATTAGTAATACTATCTGTTAATTTTACCTGAAGTTATAATGCATATAATGTGCATTAATTCTGTCATGTACGAGATGTTATGATAATCAGTCTACATAGAAGTGTCATTTACTTTATTTTTTTTTAATTTTTATTGATTTGAAAGAGAGAGAGACAGAGAGAGAGAGTGAACATTGATTTGTTCCTCTTATTTATGCGTTCACTGGTTGATTCTTGCATGTGCCCTGCCAAGGATGGAACCCACAACCTTCGCATATCTGGATGACACTCTAACCTACTGAGGTAGACAGCCAGGGTTTTAATGTCATTTTCTTTCATCTACAAGTACTGGCACAATTGTACAGCTGTGTAACCTAATACGAAGAGATTTTAAGTTAATTATATAGTATCAAGTAGGAAGTAAGCAGCAAAAGCAAGATTTCGATTTTGTGTCTCTGAATTCAAATTCTACATATTTAATCACCTAGAACTGGACATGCAAAGATGTACTTTTGTTTTTGCCTTCATTTCTTTTTCTGTATTTTGTTTTATTTTATTTTTGATTTTAGAGAGAGGGAAAGGAAGGAAGAAAGATAGGGCAAGAACAAGAAACATTGATGTGAGAGAGAAACATTGATTCAATTTGTTACCTCCTGTACACACCCCAGCAGACCAACCTGGAACCTGGCATATGGTCTGACCAGGAATCAAACTGGCAACCTTTTGGCTCACAGGACAATGCCCAACCACCTAAGCTACACCAGTCAGGGCTTTTTCCTCATTTCTTTAATATTATTTTGTCCCTTTCTTTAACTCTACCTTCTTTATTAATGTTTTAATAAAATGTAAGACTTTACCCCATTGAATGCTTGGTGTTACATTCAGTAAAGGTGTTAGGTACATCCAAAGTAATTACTGCGTGCTGGAAAGATGCCTGCCATAAAGGCCTATGGGACAAGGAGCAATAATGTCTACATATCTACTAGCAGCCCTAGAAAAAGCAAACAGGCTTGAACACAGAAGAATGAGACTAGGGGTGGCAGAGGAAGTCACTGTTGCAGCTTCCTTGCCTGACATTTGAGAGAAGTTAATTACTGAGCAGCAGTTGCTTCCTCAGTCCCCAGCAGACAGCCTCCGGAGAGTAAAGCTGGCAGTGCTGGTTCCAATCCAGAGCTAAACTGATCCAGCCGTTGTTTGGCACAGGGAACCAAGCTTTCTGCCCTGGGAAATGTCACATTGTATTTTCTGGGATTTCTTCCAGCCTGGATCCCCTCGGAGACAATTGCCTCATCACATTATTTTTGACTGACTGGAGAAAGACCACAGGTTTTGCTTTTCTGAAAATCAACCTGCAGCAAGTCAGCTTTGATTATCGATTGAACTTACAAAGCTGTTTATTCTTCTTCCCAGTTCCTGGGCTCAGGGACTCCAGAGTAAATTCCAGTACGATGGCACATTATGCCATATCACCCAGCTTCCAGTTTCCAAAACCTGTCTGAAGACTTTAAAAAGGGAAAAAAAAAAAAAAAAACATTAATGAAGGTGAAGATTCACTCTTCTTGCTTCATTCAAAAAGTGAACCTATTCCAACTCATTTAACTCTCAGTCCTAGGAAAACCAATTAGCATTAAAGTAAAACAAAGAAACTGCATAGTATGTTTCTAAAACCAAATTGCAGTTTTATATTAATCACTATGTGATAATTTTAGAGGGACTTGGGGTGATAGACGGCACTGATGGAAATCCACAACAGTTATAAAGTATTAATAAAGATAATAATTATAACAGCATAGTACTCATTACTTAATAACAAATTGTGCTAATCTCTTTAAACACATTTTCTAAAATAATTTTCAAAAGAACCCTAACAGTAGGAAACATTTCTATTTTTGTTTAAACCACAGATACTGAGATTTGAGTTAATGGTAGACTTCGGTTCCTGGCACACTGTTGTTTTGGGCCTGTGCCCACAAATCTCCCCTTTTCACTAAGCAAGTATTTTTAATATTTTCTTCCTTGATTTCCAAACCCATGGCCCATTTTCTTCCTTCCTCACAGGCAGATTACACTATACATTGTTAATATATGTCCCTGGATAATTATGTATTTACATATCTTTGCTAAATACACAGAGCTCTGTTTTTAATTTATGTAACTGCTGTTGAGTTATAGATCTTTCTTTCACGTACGTATTCAACAACATATTTTAAAATTTTACCTACAGTGCTGAATGCACAAGTTCTGTCCAGAAGCTATCCAGCCCTATAATATGAAAAATAGAGACATTTATTAAAGAAGATACAAGGTACAAGAAATGTTGTACATAGGACAATGACACCTCAGTCCCCTTCCAAGCAGGCACTTTGGGGCCTCACACAGTTTTCCCAGTCACCATCAGCTGCTCCATCCTATTTTTCTGAATCTCATTGAGGTTCTGAAATCTCAAAATTTCAAAGGTGATTTTAGTTTTGGGGAAAGCCAGAAGTTGCAGGGCACCAAATCTGGGTTATAGGGGGACTGAGTCACCTGGGTGAGTTGATGTTTCGCCAAAGAACTCCACATGAGACATGAAGCATGAGTGGGCACGTTGTCATGATGAGGCTGCCAGTCACCACTTGCCCGTAGCTGTGGCCTTCCAAATTATTCAAATAGTTTCCACAGAGGAATGTTCAAACTTAATGCAGATTTGATGCAGATTTGTTGCTCAACTCAGTCATTTTGAATGCCACAGACACACAGTACACATGCCCACTCAATAGCATCTATTGCCCCACTGATTAGTGTGACTAGTACAGTGAAGTCATCATTATTCATGCACGCACATTCCAATCCACTCTTCTTGGCTGCCAAGTTAAATCGATGTTGAGCAAACTGTTCTCGTTATTTTAGCAATAGATGAACTTTTTCCAGACATACATCCATGGATCTGCTCTGTTGTTTCTAACTAATAAACAGTGTTGTTATGATTCACATTTTACTGACTCATTCTGCTAGTGATAGATATCTGGGATAATCTACTTTCCACTTCCAAAACTGCAGAGTTGTGAGTACACTGAAAATCATCATTTTTTAGGTCAATTATAGTTTAACATTAGCAAGTCCATGCTATTTAAAGTAAGGTACATCCTTTGTAACTGAGCAAGACAGTCTCTGAATCATATATGCAGACTATTTCAAAAGCTATTTTTAAGAGCAGTTTTAGGTGCACAGCAAACTTGAGAGGAAAGCAGAGAGATACCCAGTGTATTCCCGGCCTCCACTCCTGTATAACCTCCCCCATTATCAGCATCCCCCACCAGATCAGTGCTTTTGTAATTGATATACCTACATGAAAATACTGTTACCACCCAGAGTCCCTAGTTTATATTATGATTCATTCTTGATTGTATATTTTATGGATTTAAACAATCCTATAATGGCATGTATCCACCTTTATAGTATCATACAGAGTGGTTTCACAGCCTTCCAAAACAAAACAAAACAAAACTGTGCTCTGCCTATTTACTTTTCTCCCCCACCCAACCCCTGGCAACCACTGATGGTTTACCATCTCCATAGTTTTGCCTTTTCAGACTGCCATATAGTTGGAAACATATAATACATAGTCTCTTTGGATTAGGCTCTTTCACTTAGTAATTAATATGCACTGAAATTTCTTCCATGTCATTTCATGACTTAATAGCTCATTTCCTTTTAGCACTGATAAATATTCCATTTTCTGGATATACCATAGTTTATTTATTCACTCCCCTACTGAGGACATTTTGGTGCTTCCAAGTTTTGCTAGCTATGAATAAAGCTGCTCCAGACATCTGTATTTGGGTTTTTATGTGGACATAGCTTTCAACTACTTTGGTAAATTTCAAGGAGTGTGACTGGTGGATTGTATGGTAACAGTATGTGTGATTTTGTAAGAAACTCACATATATGCAAAATTTTGTTTGATGGGTCATGGGTTATACAAAACTTAGTTTCAGTAGGTCCTGTAAGTTACTCAGCAGAATAATTATAATTGTGTTTTCTTAAATCACTAGTGTTTGGGGGCCACCCTTTCCTGCATCCTTTCTAACAGTATTATCAAAATTTCTAATTTTTAAAACTTGTATTATGGTGAGGGGTCATCTCTGGTTCCAGCTCTGCCGTGCTGCTTTAAGGGATGGAAAATCCTCCAGGTTCACATCTGCCCTGGTCTAACATGTGACCTCTCTCCTGTCAAGAAAAGGAGGCAGGCCTAGATGGCCAACCTGAGGTTCTCATAAGTTAATACACCACAGGTCAACCCACGACCTTGACAGGTGTTAATGGGTGGTCTTTCCATCTGTCTGCACAGGGGCCAGTGCCCTAAAGAAGCTGCGAGAGTTTCTTGCTTCCATCTTGGCATCTTTCTTATTTAGATTTTTCAAATTCATGCTCATGAATGAATTGGACATATATTTTCTTTTATATTTCTCTTTACCAGTTTTAGAGTCATGGGTATTTTAGAACCATGGCATGAGTTAGTGATTTTCCACTCCTCTGATTTTGTGGAACAAAATGAAGTTGTGGTATAATTCAACTGTAAAATCATTGAGACAACATTTTGGTATCCTCAATAGTGTTAGCAGAACATATTCTTGGGGCCACTCTGAGATCCCCTTGGGTGTCTGTTGCTAAATTCTGCACCCATCTCTCTCACTGCTCTATTAATTGCTGCTAATTGCTTGCCCTTGAGCCTGAGAGATAATTGCCTTTGGACAGGAATGCTTTTCTATGCCTGCTCTTAACACCACAATGTATTAGGATTCTTACTCCTTTTAAGATTTCATATTTTCCAGGAATTTATTCACAGTTTTCTGCTCTTTTCAGTTAATTAATGCATACACATATATGTGTATTTATGCATGTGAGTATGCATGCCTATGTGTACATGCACTGTGGGAGTTGACTAGTGAGGCCCACTGACCAGAAATCTGCCTCTAAGTGCTGCTAACTTTTTGCTGCCTTAATTTTGACTTTACTGGAACATAGCTTAATATTCCTCTGAGATTCACGTTGACATTTGTGTATAGAGTCTTAGAGAGTTTTAAGAATGACGGATAAGACCAATAGATGAAAAAGGTTGGAAAGAGCTTTTCAAGCAATCCACATCCTATGAAAATTATTTTTCTTTTCGTAAAGTGAGGGTAACCTGGAACTCTTCAACTCCATATTAAGAGGAAATCAGGCAGTATCCTTGCATTTGTATGCTAGATTTTTCCCTCTCTAATAGGACTCTTCTCCAAACATTCTTTACACATTCTCATATACCTCATTAATTTTTCCCTGCCATAAAATCACCTGAAAATGGACAAATATGCAGTTATTTTTCCTAAATAGAAAATATAAAGTGAAAAATTTCCCTTGACCCAACTTTGCCCAATAGTCTTTCCATATCTTCATTCACATTTTCCATATCTCAGTTCACAAATTACACAACTGTTCCCAGTTTCTCAAATTATCTTACATACTTTTGTCATCCCCATCACTCTCCTAAAGCCCATCTTGGCAAGGTCATGAAGGATCTTCACTTTGAAAAGTTCAGTGATCAATTTTCAGCCCTCAGCTTTGTTAACCTACAAGAAATATTTATCATAGTTGATCACAACTTCCTTTTTAAATTAAATATATCTTCCTTACTCAGTTTATATCCTATTTCATTTGTCAGTCTTTTTTCTCTTTTTCTGAGTCTTTTTTCCCCATCATTTCCTAGTTGAAGTTCCCCAGGATCACCATCCTTTGCACTCATCAGTTATTCATTACATCTCACTTTCCTGGTGTTCTCATCCACTTCATTATTTAAATGCTATTTGTAGATGATGAATACAAAAATTGTATCTGCAGCTCAGAAAGAACTTTCTCCTGAACTTTCTACTCTTGAACATCAGCTACCTACTCAACATCTGTATGTATGTAGCTGATAAGTGCCTCAAACAAAGTCTCTCAATCTGCACTCCCGGGTCCCCACCAAACTTGCCGTAGCTGCAATCCTGTCGATCTCATTTGATTGCAACTCCATTCTTTTATGTATTCAGTCATAAAGTCATCGTGTCATGTTTAATTCCTGTCATTGTCTCTCATACTGTGATTAATCCATCATAAAATTTCTCAAAATATATTTAAATTTTGACGAATTTTTTTCATTTTCGCTGTCCACATGATACTCATCTCTCTATTGGATTAATAAAACGGTTTCCTGTTTCTACTCTACTTGACACAGTAACCAGAATTATCCTTTATTCAAGTGGTTCCTCATATTACTCTTCTGTTCAACATCCAGTTATGTTTTCATTTCACTCTTAGGACAGTCAGATATCCTCTCATTGTGCAGGATTTTATACAATTTAGGCACCTGTCACGTGGCTGACCTCATTTCCTTCTGTTCCTCTAGCCCACACTCGTGCAGGTGCACTGACCTCCTTTCCATTGCTTGAACATATGCAGCACTCTCGTGCTGTAGTGCTTTGCACTGGAGCTCACTTCCTCCAGGTAGCCACATAGCTAACACCTTCTGTTCCTTCAGGTTCTGGCTCGGATGTCTCTTTTTCATTGAGGCTGACCCTGAGCTCCTTATTTAAAACCTCATCTTCCTTTTTTTTACCACTTAAATTTTAATTCTATTTACCTGGATATGTTTTTTAGTAACACTTAATGAGCTTCTAATGTAGTAAATATTTTACTTATTATATCCATTTGCATTATTTAGGTCCCAATTCCAGATCACACGTTCCAAAAGGGGAGGCTAATTTTTTGTCTATTTTTTCACCAGCATATCCTAATAGTGTACAACAATTCTTGACTCAGTTGTAGCTGCATGATACATATCAAAGAAATAAAATGCCTATTCATTGGAATTTTCTACATTCTGAATTGGCAAATTTGCTTTGATGTATATATTGGTATAAAAATATGCTTCATTTATAAAAACAGTTTCTAATCTGTTGCATGTTAATCCCTAAAGTTACTATATTTTAGTGATCTTTGAGTAATTGCAGAAAATGACAGTAATTAAAATATAGGGAAACTGATATTTGTTGTAAGTTAGAAAAGGCTGTGGTCAAAAGATGATACATGTAAACAATGTTGACAAATACAAAGCAGAGTCTCTTCAAGATATTTGTTCTTTCCCCATCTTATTATATAATACTACATATTAAATTATAGGTTATTTACAATTATAGTGATAAATAAATGACATGAAATATTACATACATATGTATATCAGAATGTGTATTTCTGTGTGTAGTTATATGGGTACATATACTTGAGATATGAATCTATAGGAAACTATAGATTCCTTCCCAGAATCTACTCAGTAGTTCCAAAATGTCATTTTTATATCCTTGTGATTTATATTTTCAGTCCTAGTTACCAATATAATACCAAATACAAAGTTGTTTTCAATTTTTTATTGTATTTTTTCATTGCCGTTTACTCTCCTTAACCCCTACCCAGAGTCACCACACTGTTATCTATGTCCATGCACCCTTTTTCCTTTTTGCTCGATGGCATCACCCCCAAACTGCCCCACAGAGGTGTCAGCCTGCTCTCTCTGAGTCTGTCTCTATTTTGCTTATTAATTCAGCTTGTTCATTAGATTCCACATTCATTGATTCCACTAGATTCCATCTAGATTCCACTAGATTTCATTAGAATTCATGAGTGAAATCATATGGTATTTGTCTTTTCTGACTGGTTTATTTCACTTAGCATAATGTTCTCCAGATATAAAGTTTCTTACTTGTTTTTTTTTTTTTTTTCATGTATGACAAATTCAAGTTCTGAACATACCACTTTTGGATGAAATTAGGTACAACTTTCTAAAGACCAACAGCAAGCTGATAAGCTGGATAAAGAGTAATAGCTTTTAATTAATTTTATATGACTGGAGAAATTTGATATTATTTGCTTATATTTACATCATATGTTACATTTAAGGTACATGATATATAGTAACTTTATTTATGTAGCTAAGTGTACAAACATGCTTCCTGAATATAAGTAGGTAAGTAAACTACTTCTAGACTTTTAAGTCTTTGTAAATCTAATAATACATTATTTTCTAGATTACATTAACATGAAATTACCTTCTAGAGCTAAAAGTGCTAAATAGTTGCACTCATTATCTTTTATTTTCTTTAAAGATTTTATTTATTTATTTATTTTTTAGATAGGAAAGGGAAGGAGAAAGAGAGGGAGAGAGGGAATAATGTGTGGTTGCCTCTTGCACACCCCCAATGGGGGACCAGGTCTGCAACTGGGAATTGAACCATGACCCTTTGGTTCACAGGCCCACACTCAATTCACTGAGCTACACCAGCCAGAGTCACTCATTATTTTTTACATCTCAATTTTAAATTTATTAATCTTTATGCATTCCTGGTAAAGACTTAATTATAACATGCAAAAGATGTTTACGTTTAGAAAAAGGATACAAACAAGATTCCCAGTTATCTTCTTTGAGATGTATTATGATACTCTTTTGGCATACGCCCTCATCCATATATCTGAGAAATCAATGTTACATGAGGTCTTTGCCTCTCTTCTATTAGTCTCATCGCTGCTTTTTATTTATATTTTTATTTTATATTTTTGTTCAGTTATAGTTGTCCTGCCTTTTTCCCTGTTGCTTTCCCCTGCCCCATCCCCCTAACCCCCCATAGTCAGTCCCCCCCCCATTGTCCATACCCATGAGTTGTCTATTCATGTTCCTTGACTTGCCTCTTCCACTTTTTCTCTTATCTCCTCCCCCCTCCCCTTTGGACACTGTCAGTTTGCTCTTTTTTTCCATGTCTCTGTCTTTCTATTTTGCTCGCTTATTTGTTTTGTTGATTAGGTTCTGCTTACATGTGAGAGCATATGGTATTTGTCTTTCACTGCCTGGATAATTTTGCTTAGCATAATACTCTCCAGTTCCATTCATGCTGTTGTGAAGGGTAGGAGCTCCTTTTTCTTTTTGCTTCATAGTATTCTGTTGTGTGAATACACCAAAGTTTTTTGATCCACTCATTTACTGGTGGACATTTAGGCTGTTTCCAACACTTCGCTATTGTAAATTGTGCTGCTGTGAACATTGGGGTGCATAGGTTCTTTTGAATTGATGATTCAGGATTCTTAAGGTGTAATCCCAGCAGTGGAATCGATGTATCAATTGCTGCCTTTTAAATGTAAGTTTAATTGAGAAAACAGCATGTCCTTTAATCTTCAGGTTATAAGTAAAATTCTAATAATGATCATCAAATTCCCAAAATCACCCATATAACCATTGCAAGAACTTACTTTATGGTCTAGGGAGACAGTGATGGAATTAACAAAGAATCTCTGGTTTATGAGTCCCAAAATCTATGGTCACCCCATTGATGGAGAATGTTCTTGATCTTCATCAACATGGGCTACTCCATCAGTTTGGTTAGTAAGTCTGTGTTCTGCTGTGTGGTCTTACTGGTATTTTTTCTAAGCTCTGCCTTTCCCAGTGACTTAGAACTGCCATAGCTCTTCCTAGATACTCCAATGCCCCCAAAAGAAAATTGGGAATATTTTACTGATGTAACAAAAGAAAAATAATAGTACTTGGGCTGTGTTCATAAAAATTAGTAATTAATCTATTTGTAGCATTCCTGCATTCTGGTGTGATGTGACCATCCTTCTGCTTCAGTCCTTTAGAGAAGGACTTTATACATTTAAAATTCTGTTCCCAAAGACAACTGATAGAAAGTGAGTATTGTCAAAATAAAAGCAATGCACTTCTTCATTTGGTGTTTAATCCAGGAAAGTATAGTGCAGTTGTCACTGGCTCTGAAACTTGTCCAACAGTGTTATCTATAATCTAGAAATTTAAAAAATACCCTTGAAATAAATTAGAACTTTCTTCCCCAAGGGTTCGTGCCAAAGCACTCTATGAGACATCAATAAAAAAGAAAAAAAATAGGATTTTGCAAATTAAGAATCTTTTCTAACAGTGAGGATCTGTGTGGAACAACATGGATCACCCAAGTGTGAAGTGATAAATAGAAATATGTACCCAGCCAGAGACCTTTGCAATTAGAGAAAACATTTTTGCTTCATCTTTTTTTTCAAGGTGGCATTCAATTAGTGTGTTCAATGGACAGTGGAGTTCCTAGCTTTTTCTTACAACCTGTAATAGACTCAGTTGTTTTTTCAGGGTAACTTCCATTCTGTAAATATGCCAGTATTGCCTGGTTTAAAACTAAAATGTATTTTAATGAGAACTATGGCTCCTAATTCCTCTCATTTTTGGAAGTCTTACACAGTGGCAGAAATTTTATACCAAGGAAGATGCATAGCTAAACAGTAAACTGCTTTGCCTAAATGTATAGTATATGTAGAATGGGTACTTAATATAGTAATAGTAATATCAACCTTACCTATGGTCTACTTTATTATCCTACATCAGGATTACTATTTTAATACTTTACAAAACCAGACAGACTTGTTCAACATAACAGATATTCACTACAACTTAAGTCTCTCAAACACCAGTAAGACAAAATGTATACCAAGAAGGGATGTTTTTGGAATTGCCCTGCCTGGTTTCAGGAGCTGTAACCCGCCATGGCTAAGGCTGAGTGAGTGACCTTCAGACCATAAGCCACTAAGGAGACAAAGCTTATCCCCCGCAAGGCTGAGGTGAATACTTGGGAGAGAGAGCAAGATTCCTAACTTATTAAAAAAGGTACAGTTGCAAAGGGATCCCAAGAAAGGCCAGCCTAGAAAGAAAACCCTTTTCCTCTGAAATCCAACACACCCTATGACCTAATGGAAAAGCACTTGGTGTCGTTGACCCATACTTGGGTTGATGCACAAGTACTCCCAACAAGTTGATATGTTGTCCACAACATACGACTCGTATCCTCTGGGTCCATGTTCCTGGGCGCCAGCTGATGTGGACACTGGCCTGTAGTGTCTGCGGTGTTATGGATGAGATACAAGACAAATTCACAAGGACTACCAAGTCCTGTGGAGGAAAAGGGACAGCTTGACTTTTCTCTCAAGGGGCAAGCAAGCCTCGGATCATCTCCACCACCTTCTCAAGAGGAGAGTGCCCTGACCCTTATCTTGAGAGGCTTTCATTGGATTCAATTTGCATAGGAATATAGGGTGTATACGTAAAGCTCATTAATCATTATTAGGCAGTAAGGATCAAACAATAGATAACATACAAAGATCTCTGAGGGCCTATTTTGAGTCAGGGTCAGATCGCTAAAGGGCAATAAAACTTTGAGAAACAAACTCACTTCCTGCTCTGACCCTTATCGTTTAATTGAGAGCATTCTAAACAAAGCAGGTTTCACAGGATTTTACATATTCTTTCTTATGCCTGATCGCCCTAGAGAACCCACTCCTTCCAGTACAGGGCTGCACTTACCTCCAGCATTGTTTCAGGCTTAAGGCATTGTTTCAAGCTTAAGTCAGACAGGGAAAGTAAGGCAGCCAGGAGATTAGGAGACTTCTCACAGACAGAATGAGGACTCAGGGTATGTTGAAGATGAGGGGTGAGGGTCCATCACCCCTTTTCTGTAGCCCCCAAGTCCTTCCCCAGGACCCTGTAATTGTGCCTGTCTTAGTTTGTCCCTCCTGTGAGGAATCTTCACCAGTTATTGGCTAACCAATCAAGCACTGGGGCCAGGCAGGGTGAAGGAAAAGGAGCAGAGGCAGCACTCCTGCCAGGGAGATCAGCTTTGTCTCCTTAATGGCTTATGTTCCAAAGGTCACTCACTCAGCCTTAGCCATGGGAAGGTGGGTTGCATCTCCAGAAACCAGGCAGGGCAGTTCCCAACAGGGAGAGAGTTGTACCAGTGATCTCTCATCTTTCTCTGCTGCAGTAACAATCTGCTGAAGATAATTATCAGGGTACATACCTTTGGATTACAAATATGCTGATGTACTGTAGACATGATCATGTTATTGTATATTTTGTAATTTTTTTCTTTATCATTTCTAGGTCCAAATTCCTCCCATGTAGCTGTGAATTATGTAGCAGAAATTGATGAAAAAAATTTAATCTCTTAAGTGAATGCTAAGTAAATATATATATATAACAGGCTGCACAGACATACAGTCTTATCATTATTAAACTAACATCTTGGTACACAGAAGATGGGAATCCTGGGTATGATCTGTTGGTTTCTATGTCTTACTCATTTTCCATACAGGAATTCACATCTTCGAAGCTGGTAGTGTTCCAGAAGTCAATTTGTGAATCAGTTGTTGGAGCTTAGATATATATTTCCCATAGAAACAATATTAAAAATGACAACCAATAACATACCTACCTAATCTGTAATAAACATTAATTCTAGACCTAACCAAGCTGTACAAAATGAGCTTGATTTGTCAGAGCTTCAATGGAAATATATTTTTTACCAAAGGAGGAGACAGAACTCTATTTTATCGTCCCCATGTACACCTATGACCATATCCCAATTTCTCAATAGCTGGTTTTAATAGTGAAGAAATGGGCAATCTCAGTGTGTCTGGTTGTGGTCCCACTGAACTAGTTAGTCTAGGCTTCATCTGGGAGGTGTTGGGAAGAGGGAAAATTAGGAAACTAAATATGGAAGCTTAGTCAGAGAGAGGCTAGTGCAAATTTGCCACAAAAAGTACCAAATTCAAAAAATGGAGTACCGAATTGGTCAAAAAGTTTGTTTGACTTTTTCCATAAGATGACTCTAGTAGTGCTTAGTTGTCTTTAACTTCACTTGAAACAATTTTATTTGATTATAGTGTGACAGCTGTCATATCAGCATGCATTTAAAAGACAAACATCAAAATTGGAGAATTTTTGTGTAGTCATTTTAATATTAAAGTTGAAAATAGATATGCAACATTTTTTAGCATATTATGCTTTATTGTTTCAAGAATGGTTAAAACGCAACTGAAATGCAAAAAAAGATTTGCACAGTGTATAGAGAAGTTTCTGTGACTGATCAAATGTGTCAAAAGTGGTTTGCAAAGTTTCATGCTGGAGATTTCTCACTGGATGATGCTCCAAGGTTGGGTAGACCAGTTGAAGTTGATAGAGATCAAGCTGACACACTAATTGAGAATAATAAATGTTATACTATGCGGGAGATAGCTGACATATTCAAAATATCTGAATCAATAAAGTTATTGGTGAAAATGCAAAATGTTTCTTTTATTTTATGGAAAACACCATATGGATGTTTTAGCTAAACCAATATTTAGATTAGGTTGAGATTATTTCAATTTGTTTTTATTTTTTTTGTATTTGCTGTTAAAAATCTCAAGGATTTAAGAGTGGTAAAGATAAATATCTGTTAATAAATATATACAATAATGGTTTTATATTTTTCATATATTTATGGTATTTTTGGACAAACCAAATATTTCTGAAAAATAGACCTTGTCCTTTCATATACATTATAACTTAAAATTGTTTTATCATAGAAGCCTGATGTTTTTGACAAGATGAATAATTATGCTATATATAACTTGTTAGTTAAGTCTTTTGGATATAATAGTTGTTAGAGAGAGAGAGATTGGGAGAGAGAGAACCTGAATGATTTTTCTTTTTTTTTTTTTTTTGCATCTAGTAACATTGTTTTAGCTGATTAAATTATTCATTCTTCTAGTCACTGAACAAATTGAACAAATATCTATTGAGTACTTACTATATAGCTGCCATATAAGCAACATATATGCGAAAGCCACCATCAAGCAGGTACATTTCCATTGGGTGAGACAGGCAGTAGATAATTAAATGAGCCAAGTGCCTACTAATATGCCAGATGTTGAGAGCTACAACAAATAAAAGAAAGCAAAACTGGAAAGGAAAATGGGTTCTGGCATGAATGGGTCTGTATGTTTGAATTGGTCAGTTATGCATAAAAACATATTAATTTATTTGTTTGGAATCATTATATGTTATTTTTAAAACAGGTTAAGAGAGAAAGGCAGAGAATTTTCAAGAAAGACTTTACAATTCATAACATAATGTCACAAATGCCTCATCCACATAGAACTTAGCACTTTTTGTAGTGCATTTCTCACAGGTAGCTGTTCAAAAAGCACCAACGCACTTGTTTGTTGACCTAACCCAGCATCAGTGGGGGCCCTCCTCTAGAAAATTGATAAAACCGAATGTTTTAAATCTTTCTCACTTCTATTTATTTTATTTTCTCTCTCAGGTTCATCCAGCAGACTAAAGGTTTTCCATACTGAGGTCCAGTCACTTATTTTTCAAT
Organism: Anoura caudifer; assembly: GCA_004027475.1. Lineage (NCBI taxonomy): Eukaryota > Metazoa > Chordata > Mammalia > Chiroptera > Phyllostomidae > Anoura > Anoura caudifer. The sequence continues at coordinate 124,454 of PVKU01002431.1, forward strand.
TGTTGGAACATAAAAGTGAAATCTTTAAGGATTTTTTTCTTTTGGTAACAAAATTGGTTTAAAACATGAAATTCTTGACATTGAAAGTAATAAAAAAGAGGTAATTAGGGTTAGGTTGTGAAATAGAAGACTATTTCATAGCATATTTATTCTAGCGTACAGACTTCCTACATTATATGCCAACAGATTAAAAGTTTCTTCATTTGATCATTGGGAGTGTCAGAAATGAAAATAAGGCTGGTTCTCCTCAATCCTCTGTTGTTATCATCTACCCTCCCTTCAGTCACTTGTCCATTTCAAATTCGAAAGGCAGTGAAGGGAGCAGTCAGAACATGAAACACACAAACACAAAGGAAGGGAATAAGTAAGTCAGTTCTTTTATTTGCCATATTTTGCTGTGTATAATACATATTTTTTTGCCGATATTTTTGAAGGAAAATAAAGCTGTGCATTATATTGGGTAGTACAAATTCCGTGTCTATATAAATGTTTTAAATTCTTTTATTTATGCTCATGTGTTAAAAGTGGAACTCTAGAAAGCAATAATGATATCCATACGTAAAATAATATCCTATAATATAATAATTGGTTTTGTTCCTAAATATAAATAAATAAACAATTAATTGAATAAAAAATTTTAAATTAAAGATTTTTCCCCCTGAAAGTTTGGGCCAAAAGTGTAAGTGCATTATGCACAACAAACCTATGGTACTTTGTTAACACACACACACACACACACACACACACACACACACACACACACTGCATTATAAATAATAATAAAGGAATAGATTGCACTTCTACCTAAAATGTTTCACAGAAGCATAAGCATAACATCCATTCACTAATTATGTTTGCAATGAGATAATATTTCATTTTAAAAGATGAAATTATTTTCTAACATGTCCAGTAAAACTCAAATATAACAATTGCAGAATTATTAATTAACGTTATGAAAATGATGACAATTCTCAATGCGTAACAACTTGCAAAGAGTAGGGGCTGATTATTTGGTTTATTAAATTCTACTTTGAGTGAGTTTTCAGTTATCCTGAAGCTGAAGAATAATATGAATGATAACCATGCAGATATATCAGGAACTGATCTTTGGTTATTTATATAAATTATCAGTTTAGCAAACAAGCCTAGTTCTTCCATAATCATTGTTGAGTAATTCATATATATACGAGTAATTATATGAATTACTCATTTTGAAAATAACTTGTCTCAAAGTATATTTTCGAGACAAGTTAATTGCCTTGAAATTATTTTGAAATAGTTAATTTCTCATTTTGAAAATAACTTGTTCAAAGTATAAAATATTCTTAAATGGGCTGATCTGAAGACCCTCAATACTGGGACATTTCAGTTTTGAGGATACCCAGTATGAGAAAGACTGAAAGCCTTTCTCTATAGATTCTGTTATTTATAGGAAAACAGTTTTTCTTTTCATTGGAATGCTGATGTACTCCAGTCTCTCTCTTAATATTACATGAGGCAAAGTTCTATGGGGGCTACTGGTCAGAGTGACCTTACAAAGTCTTTTTAAGTCTTCGGGGAAGTCATTGCGATACTCCACTTTGATTTACTTTACCACCACTTGACAAATAAATCTTTGATGATTCTCAGCCTGGGTGCAGACCTGCTCCAAAAGAACCAACTTTGCTAGGAACCTGAACCTGCAGATCTGAGCATATGCCCTTATGATTTTGGATGCCAGCTTACATTTGAAACCAAAGGGTGTGTGTGTGTGTGTTAATGTCATTCTAATATTTCTGGTGTGGCTCTATTGTGGCAATCCTACACCTTCAATTCAAACTCAGGTTGAGCAGCTCTTAGGAATGACAAGGCTGTTACCCCATTGATACCCCATTGATGTAAATCTTGAAGACAGCATGTAAGCTTTATTTTAAGTCAAATTATTGTATCAAAACCTCAGACTCTGATACAACCCATCTAGCTATATTTTGGTTGGTGTGAGTATTAACAAACTGGCATAAATTTTAGTTTATTGTACATGATACATTTCCAATAGCAAAAGGCTTTCCTTTGTTTTATTTCCCTAGAATAACCTAAGCTAACATATTTCTCCTCTACATGTTTAATCAGGCACTGGTAAAATATAATGAAAGTACTGGAATGAATATAGGGAGAGACCTTAACACTGTCTTTAATTCTACTGATGCTGCAACAAGCATTTTTTACCTGAGAAAGAAGCATTCCAGAAAGCAATAGATCAGTTGAATTAAATACCAAAGTCATTTATACATATTCCTGAAAGTTTTATATTTTTAAAGAAGTTGGCAGCTGAACAGTGTTTCTCTCTCCCTTTCCCTCTTGAATGAGAATAAAATAAACCTTTAAAAAATAAAAAATGATTTTAAATAGTTCATCTCATGAATACAGCTGATATAAAAAGATGTTTTACGTAAAATTGCATCACTATGCTAGTTTATATAGCATTTGAAATTAGTTGTGGCAGGCATTTGTCATTCTTCTGATATAATTTAGATCATATTTAACCATACCTCTGATTTTACAATTATATTTTATATGTTGTGATGTATTCTACAGTTTGTGTGTGAGTGTGTGTGTGATGTGACAGAACAATTAACCTAAATTTAGTTTGAAATGTAGTGAAAAACCAAGAGAGGATAATTTGCTTTATACCGTGGGTTGGGACAGATTCATTTATCCTTTTATTTAACAGTATTAAATCATTCAAGGAAGCTGGATTTTGTATGCTAATTTTAGCCTAAAAAATTTCTAAGCTTGCTTATTTAAGTGTCCCCTGTTCTAAATTATACAAGCTACAGAAAACTTTAAAAAGTATATGATTGAAAATATAAAAAATATTCAACTTTGGTGAATTCAGAAAAATTATGATTGAATGCATTAATTTATTCCATTCATCAGCTGGGGGGACATTAATACAAATTCTTTTAGGTAAACCAGGAAGAGGAAAACCTGATTTTCATACACTATTTTATGATCTATAAATGTGAAAGGAATAACAATATTAGAAAATTCCATGTCTGAAGATCAAATTTAACTATCAGTTCTGGGTGATTTTAATAGAAGAGCTTAAGTGAGACATAACAAGTAAGTTCTTATAACACATTTAGAAAATTAAAGTTAGAACCCATAATAATGTGTGCATTAAAACACACACATATACACATTTAAATTATAATTTTTCAATAATTTGTAGTCTCTAAAATAAAAGTCTGACCAAATAAGTATTTTTTAAAATTAGTCCATTTAATTTGTTTGTTATTGCTGCTGTTTTATAAAGTTCTTTTACATGTGTTTTAATTTGTTATTATTATTATTATTATTACTATTATTATTCACATTGCACAGTTTAAGGACTGAGGCTTAAAGAAGTTAAGATGCCCTTGGACTTAGGACTGACAAGTATAAGGTTAAGCTAGTATCTAAAGCCATTGTATAGACTTTCAATAAATTTTCCAGTATAACATAGGTATTGATATTGATAAAAGAGCAAATCTATGGAGAAAATTATTTCTTGATTTTTAAAATACATTGTAACACCATTCAAACATAATGTAATACAACCTTACCATTACTTCTTATAATAAATAAACATTTATCATTATTTCTTTAATCATATTACACAATTTGTTTTCTTCTATTAAAAGTGTGCTTTTTTTTTTTTATTTTCTACCAGAAAATGTACTTTAAATGACTGGCAGGAAATGAAATATCTAATTTCAGTCTTCACACTTATATTCTGAACGACCTCAAGCAAGTCACTCTTTCAGTTTCTCCTATGTTCTGTAAGATGAAGGGGTTGAACTAGAATTAGTGATTCCCAGTCCAGGCTATCTATAGAAATCTGACATGCATGGTACTTTAAAGGTACCTATATAATAATGGTATGGTGGTTATTAAAAATAAAAAGTCTTACTAATTAAAAATGCATGCAAATTCTTCATGTGGGAGATCACATCTGAGATTTGCTTTCAAATAGACACCAGAATGAAAAAGAAAAGAACAGAAGAAAGAAACAAAAATGAAGTTAAACAGAAGAGAAATGAGAGTAAAGAGAAGGTAAAATAGGACCCCCCCCAAAAAAAAATGAAGCTTCTGGTAATGTATAAAACTAGATGGTTGTTTAGTTTGGTTGATTGATACATGGGGACCCATTCTACTTGCATTTTTTTGTTGTTGCAAAGTTCTGCTAAAACAAACAAAAACAACAACAAAAACTTTGTTCAAGCTTCAGTTCTACTTCTAGGGATTCTAGTTCAATACTCTGATTCAGTGGTTCTCAGAGTGTGGTACCCAGAGTGTGGTACCCAGACCAGTGTCACTGCCTGGGCTCCTGTTTGGAATACACATTAATGGGATCTATCCCACAGCCATTAAATCAGAAACACTAAGGTTAGTGTTTCTCAATGATCAGTATTCTTAAACAATCATTTCTGTGATTTTGATTTATGCATAAATTTGAGAACCAAGTCTAAGTGAAGGCCTATGTTGGTGTTATATTTAGTACTCTAGATTATCCTAATACCCAGGCAGCACTAAGAAGCACTGGACAGCCCAGGCCCGGTGGCTCAGGTGGTAGGGTGTTGTCCCATACCAAAGGGTCATAGGTTCGATTCCAGTCAGGGCACATATCTGGGTTGCAGGTTTGGTCTCCAGTCAAGGCATGTATGAAAGGCAACCAATCAGTGTTTCTCTCCCTCTCTTCTTTCTGCCTCTCTTCCTTTCTCTAAAAAAATAAAAGTAAAAGTAAATAACAGCTAGACGAGATTACCTCTGAACTCAATAGTTCCTAAAGTTTTATTTTTTAAAAAAACTAAAATTTAGTAAAAACAACACACACACTTTACCTCTTGGATTGTTTTTTGTTACATACTAAAGATTCTTCAAATAAAATGAAGAAAATAATAATTTTTATCATTGAAGATTGAGTTAATATACAGGGGTGGGCAAAGTAGGTTTACACTTGAAGTACAAATGAATAATATGATAATTAATAAATAATAATATAAGAATAAACTCTCATGTACTCAAAACTATAAACCTACTTTTGCCCACCCCTATATAGTAAACACTAAAATAGTGCCTGCCACATAAGAAAAATTAAATAATATTTGTTTTTAATTGTTTGTTTTAGTTTTTGTTGCTCATATATTTACTTTGATTATTGTACTGCATTCAACATTTTTGATGTATGATCACACTTTTTCTGGATGTTTATAATTTTTCAGAAATACGGTATTTTTTGATATTTAAAGTTTCAGACTTCAAAGATTCCTATCTTGAGTAATATTTCAAATGTTGACTTGATGATATGAATGGGAGTGGCTGAATATTAAAGTTTAATGTTCAAGAATTTTTGCAGGTATATTGATAATCTGGTCATCTCAGGAAGAAAAGAAAAATCAGGCAACTTTTCAGGACTGTCACTCTAGGATTGCAGAGGCATTGGGAAAATCTGGTTGAATATGAGATATGTACAGATTTTGAAGACTTTCTCTAAGGATATCAAACATAGCTATTTTTAACTTCACTCATGACTGTCTTCCTTATGATTCCATCTGGGTTTTATTTTATTAACCTTGATTTTCATGCTCCAGAGGAGTGACATTGTTGCAAATTAGCAACTGCAACAATGAGATAGCAAAGTTGACTATAGCAGTGATGGTTTAGAATTACGCAAAATATATTGTATTCTAAATAGTAAGTTTGCTGGCATGTCTGAAGTTGCAGAACACAGTTGGTTTGCTGAGTATTTCCTACATCTCCTCTATTTTCCATCTCAGTTGACAGCTCTTCACCTTCCCTGTTCTCCGACAGCATGCTGACAAGTCGTACTATCTCTTCACCCCGCTCACTTTCTCTAAACTCTCCCTCAGGGAAGCTGAAATGTCAACTTTGAAAAAGATTGATTCATCATCAGGAGTTTATCCTTCATACCATTCTTCACTGTATTGTTTGGATGTACATACCATATGCATTTCTATTATGACGATTATAGGAAAGGAATGCAATCATTATTTTTAGTTACTTTTTTTTCATTATCTATTGAGTGATATCCTAGAATTAACATCCAGAGAGGTAACTGATTACTTCTGATGCCCCCCAAAAACCTCAAAACATGATAGCTTGTACATTTCCAGGGGCTATGTTCCAAATGATGGGGGCACATTAAAGTTTAATACATTCACACAAACTACTTGTCATCCTCTACCCAATATATTGGTTAAGTTTAGACTTGGAAAAAGTCATATTACTGGAAAAATCAGACATACTGTAATTTATGGTGGAGAAAATATCCTCCCATTTTTTTATTTGAATTTCTTAGTAAAAGTGTGATTTACGAGAGGATGAGTCTTTGGTAAACCACGTTAAGTTTCCCATTAATATATAGTAAGTTTCTAATAAAGGGTCTCTGTAATTGTAACACTGGATGGTTTTTGAGATTTAAACCATTTCTTCTTGTTAACAGAATCTCAAGACCGCTTTAATTTTGTTTAAAAATCCTATGAAACACCACTGTCTAAGTGGACAGAGGGGTCTTAGTGGAGCATAGAGCAAATAAAGCCATCAGTTAGCCTACAGACAAGAAAGTCCAAGGAACACTCACCGAGGTGTGGCAGATAGAAAGGGGTCAGAGAGAGTAAGGATGATGAAAATTAAAGCCAGAAATGAGAAAATTAGTCATTAAAAAAGGGTCAGTTCCAGGAGTCATTAAACACCTGGGTGGAATTCAATGTAAAATTCAGTAGACAAACATTGTTAAAAAGAGGTTAAACATATGGGGAAGGAGCCACAATTAACAGGAATTACGGTTGACAGGAGATACTAACACATGAGAATTTGTATCTATCAGGAGCTTTAGGGGAAAATGCTCCCACCCAAGTTACCTTAACACAAGAAGCAACAGGTGTCAGTGACAGCTCTCTATTGCACAGGGCGCATTTTTTTCTGATATTGAAATGGAAGCAGACATAACCTCTGACACATATAAGCAAACAAATTGTTCATTCTGCACTAAAATATTGGAGCCAAATGCATTTTAAATAACCATAAGTGAAATGAGCTAGAAGACATATTTAGTTGCAGTTAGAAAAGGAATTTAATGATGCAAGCATAGACATTAGAACTAAGCCAAAACTTGAAATTTGAAACTTGTCCTTATTAAAGAAAATATCAAGTTGAGTTTTATGCAGCTATAGATTTCAATGGTTGGCTCCTAAATACATGTGACCAAGTTATTAATGCTAATGCGAAATTACTCTTAACTGTTATATAAAACCCAGGAAACATTATAGAATTGAATAGAAAACTTTTGGAGCTCTTTGTTTGTTTGGAAATTAGGCTCAGAAATTGCTAATGACTTTTCTAGATATTGCCCATTGTCAAAATACATTCAAGCAAGAGAAGTGTGGAAGGCTTAACTATAAATACATAAAACTTGCACACACCATAAAGAGTCCTTTGACGGTTATGGAACGATGTAGGTTAAAATCTAATTACCCAATTCTGTTGTATATCCCAGTTGACAGCTTAGGGATGTTACCAATGTATTTCTATACATCTTGAATTTTCAAACTTTTCTAAGAGTAAAAATGTCCATTCAAACAAAGCATTTTGTATAGCCTCAATGTATAAAATAGATAAAAGTACTCTGGTCTGACTGAAGCTGGTGAGGGCAAAAGATATATGGCATAATTTTGACCACTTTGCCTCTTTATCAACTGCCGCGGTGGCACCAGGCAGTGGGGAGCTCTAGATTTCTCTAGAATGTATTATAAATCCACTGCTGTGAACCACTTAATCTTCAACAACAATAAGCACTATACTCTGGGATCACATTTGTTATTTTTTGCAAGTCATTTGGAAGATGTTGGAAATCATTTGTCTTCTACCACTTCACTAATTTTAGTGAGAAAATAATGGTATATGTTTCAAAAATAGTATAAAATATTCATGTAAAATGAATTAGTTTCCTCTTCTCATTTTCTCATTGCATTTCCCGGGTATATTGCTGTTAATGGTCTCTTGTGAACCCTCCCAAAGATACATTATACGCTTGCATATGCACGCACACTGCTCATTGTGCACATGAGAATAAAAAATGCGTACTCATTTGTACTTAGATTTATGAACCAAGAACAAATATTCATTCTCTTTATATTTAAATATTTACTTGTATCTTATTAAACACTGCATAAAATGTCAATGTTTGAATAAGCTATTTTATTTTACCAGTTATTATTAATCGCCTACAAGGGGGGACCCCCCAAAATGGAATTTATTTATTAAAAAATTGTGTATTTATTCTTACATGTTTAAACTTCAATCACCTTCAAAGTACTCTCAATTTGATTCAGAACAGCTATCAAGACATTTTTCCACAGCTCAAAACCATTTTTGAACTCATTGATTTTGATGCTTTTTATAGTGCTTCTACTGTTTTTTGTTTCACCTCCTCCATGTCCCACATCAGCAAAATGTTTCCCTTTAAGGACTCTTTCAACCAGGGAAACAAGCAAAAAAAAAGTTACTTGGAATAAGATCAAGTAACTAGGGAAGATGGAGCACAGAGGTCATGCAATTTTTTTGTATGTGTGTCAAAAACTGCTGAACACTCAGCGTAGCGTGGGGCAGATGTGCTTAAAAGTCACTCATCATGAAATAGACAGCCACACTGAAAAAGTCTTCCAAACAAAAATTCGCTAAAGCCAAACACAGCCTCTCACTACAACTCCAGCTGGTACGCTGATACAGATGGGTTCCACCTAGCAAGGGAAGCCTCTAGTACAAGAGGCCCATCTTCCAGAGGACAGTTCATTTCTTTTTGTGTACGTACCCTTGGTGTGTATTTTAGGCTAAGAATTTTACTAATTACAATTATTCACTGACCATCTTTATAGAACTATTTACAAATATATGCACACACTTATGTAGGACAGAGCCCTAGAGGAGGAGTTATTGCAGAATTGCTGTCAAAGAGCCATGGAAGAGCTCACATCAGCTGTGATGTGGAAGGGACTGTACCTGTGCCTTCTTCACACCTGTATGTCATCGCATCTATTTCACCTTTACCAGAGATCTGAAAATGCTGTATCATTTTTTATTTGATTTCACCCTTCCTATATGCTAGTAGACTGAAAATATTTTTTATATAAAGTCACTTCACTTTTTTGGTAAACTGGCTTTCATGTCAGTATCCAATTTTCTAATTAATTTATAAAGACCCTTCTACTATTAAGAAAATTACCCCTTTTAAATGGCTTGAAAAAAAATCCAAAGTTTTTAAAGTTTTATTTATATTTATACTTGATATCACTCACTTTCATGGCTTCTGGATTTGATATAAAAGCTATTGTGAGTTATTAATGTCAGAAATTCTTTTTTTTAAGTTAGCTAGCAGCCTGAATAAAATGCACCATTAAAACAAAATTTTCCTTTGTTTCTATAAAAATGATAAATATCTTTAGTAGTTAGTTTATACTTTCTAACAATGAGAAATACATACTATTTTATTTTTCCTTTTTTGAGTCATGATTGCTGGAAATTTCAGAGTCAAGTGTGAAAATTTGTATTTGTTGTCATATTTACTATATTTTTTCCTTTATTTTACAAACCACTCTTTAGATCCTTATTTTATCAGGCAGTCCAAAAATAATGTTATTTTTATACATAATATAGATTGTGTGTATAGGCTTAGATAAGTGTGTGTGTGTGTGTGTGTGTGTGTGTGTGTGTAGAGGGAGACACACACACAGATAATCAGTTTTAAGCAGCCATGAAGTTATTATTCTAGAGAGAAATGTCAAAATTTTGTCTTTCTGGTTATCTCTTTCTACACAATAAACTTCCGCAGAATGTAATGGCTTAAAACAACGTGTTATCTATTACAATTTTTGAGATGGTTGGTCTGGATTAGGTGGTTATTTTGAGGTCCCTCAATAGCTACATTTAGATGGTGGCTGAGGTTGGAGTCACCAAAAAGCTTTATTCATCTTCTTACACTGAGACTGACATGCGGTAGACTAAGGGGTGGGGGCGCTGGTCATCTCTTTCTCTCCACATGACCTTGGCATGTGGCTAACTTGACCTCTCACAGAGCCTGACAATCTCAGGAAAACTGGATTTCTTTCATGATGGCTCAGAATTTCAATAGATTCAAGGACAAGCTGCATAGATCTTGATTCTCAATTGAAGCATCATGAAAGGATTTGTGATATCCATAATTTGAAATACCATGTAATGAAAGTGTATTACTTTGGATAAAATTACCTATGAATATATATTTGTATGTATACCACATGATACATAGGATACAGAAACATATATGCATGCAGTCTGTACTGTAGTGTACTGGGGGTAATCCTGAGATGTCCTACTCACTACACTAAGGCATTTTATTCCTCTTCATCTCCTCCTCACACTTCTACCAGGTTGCTATTATAATTCCCTTTTGTACATATTTGGCAATAGACACAGAGTAATTTGTTTTAGGGTAGATTGCTAAGCATTAGTGTTATAACAGGAATTTTAATCTAGTGACATAAGAACTTTTATCCTGGGAATTGCCATGATGGGGTCATTATCTAGAGGAGGGGCTCAACAGGAAATGTACTGAAATGCTCATGGATTCACAGCATCATAGAAATTTTGATCATGGAAGAAATTTAAGAATTATCTTTCTTAATATTATTTTTTCATAATAAATAATGGATTTGCAGGAAAATTAGCAATGCAGTGCTACAGTGTATACCTGTGCTCAGACAGACCTGGCTTGCAATCCTGGCTCTGTCTGGACCGTCTGTGGAACCTACCAAACACTGTCAGCTTCAGTTTCTCCATCTATTCCACAGTTATCTATTTATTACGACATTCCCACAAACCGTCTCAAAGCTTAGAGGCTTCAAACAACGAAGATTTATTGTATCTATGGATTTTGCAGTTACCTGGAAAATTTTTCTGCCAATTTCACTTAAATTTACTCAGGAACTGCTCATTTGACCCTGATCTTAGATGGGACAGCCAAATTGTCTATAATCTTTAAGCAAACTTGTCTTTCATTGGAAGCTTCTTCATTGCATAGGAACCTCAGGGCAGCATCCCAAAAGGTGCAAAGGTAGAAGCTGCAGTTCTATTACGGTCCAGGCCTTGATACCCACACCATGTTACTTCTGCCACCTTCTATTGACAGAGTAACTCACAAGGCTGGACCAGATTTAAGGTATGGTGAAGCAGGTTCCATTTCTTGATGGTAAGAGCTAACAAGTAATATATAGTTATATTTAATGTATGACAATCTCTAAAATGGAAAACAAAATAAACCTAAAATATATCATAACAAAAATGGAAAATATCAACAGCAGTTTACTAAAAGTATTATTGCCCTATGATTAAAACATAGAGCATATATGGAGATGTTTATGAGCTGCCTATAAATAACCCTCAATTTCCCATTCCTACCTTTGCAATTAAAAAAAAAATAGCCACCATGCCAAATGATACCAAATGGAAAATATCAGTGTGGGGTGATGTCATTTGCTCTTTCCCAAGTTTAAAGTGCTCACATTTTTATTCTGATTGAAATTATCATGGATTTTTCAAATCTTATAATGTGAAGAGCCTAGGACAGTGTGAGAATTCACCCCTGGGAGTGATGACTTCAGAATGATTTGTGACTATTCTTCAAATAGAACAGAGAAGATTAGGAATTATTTCCTGTAAGGATGATGCTGATTTTCATCTTTTAAAAAATCTTACCAGAATAGAAGCTATATTCATTCTTCATAAGCCAAAAATCCTTTCTCATTTATATATGTAAGAGTTAAGCTACTTTTTAAAAAATCATCTTTCTAAGGACTGATATGGGCAAGAATTAGAAATACACTACATTTGTGAATGAGTGGCCATTTCAGCTCCAGTTACTTAGTTAAACCTGTTAAAAACAGTGGAATAGAACACCCATAGTTACATTCTATGTGTTTGTGGTAGATTGAATTAGCATAGAGATTGAAATAAATGTTTTCCTCTAAGGTACAGAATGTAAGTCTTTGGCAAGAAGATAAGAAAGTTGTTTTGTTTTATTTTGTTTTTCATCTACTCCATTTGTTCTATTAAGTGGATAAATATATCATTTTGATTACACCAAGACTTATAATCTAATTCCAAATATCAATACATTAATTCTCCAACATAAAATCAAGTGAAATTTGTTAAGGACTTTCAATAAAAGAATTAATCTGCAGGATTTTAAAAGCTTAAGATTATTGACACAAAGGGAAATAACTAAGACACACCACAATTCAAAAAATCATTTTTAATTTATATCATTACATAGTTATCAAATATGAATCTTTAAATATTTAAATTTAGAATGCATGTCTTTAAAAAATCCAAGGCTATTTAGGTTTAGGAAAATGCACTGTTATACAAACAAATACTTATAACCTCTCAAGTTTATAACATAATATTTATATTATATTTTGCACACATGGCATTGACTCAACTAAACATATACATTTGTTTTAATTAAATGTACAGAATTTTTCTAGCATCTAATTCTGTCACAATCTTGAGCTTTATCAAAATAGCACATGTTAAAATTTCCCACATAAAGGTAGATTTTAAGATATTCATTTATTATGTCTGTGAACAAGAATCCTTCACAAATGTCTTTGATCTATAATTGCTGTACTGAATTATCATATTGAATAGGGAATCCCAAGTCTAATATGTTCTAAATATTAATTTCATTTATCTTTTAATACCACAAAAATATTTCTACCTTTAAAAGTTGGAATATTGTTTCATTATTTATTAATATATATTTTATATTTTATTGACTATGATATTACAGTTGTCCCAATTTTTTCCCTTTGCCACCCTTCACCCAGCACACCCCACTCTCTCAGGCAATCCCCACACCATTGTTCATGTCCATGATCATGCATATAAGTTATTTGGCTACTCTATTTCCTATACTGTACTTTCCATCCCCCATGGCTATTCTGTAACTACTTATTTGTACTTCTTAATCCCCTCACTTCATCACCCATTCCCATACACCCCTCTCCTCCCATCTGTTAACCATCAAAATACTCTCTATATATCCATGATTCTGTCTGTGTTCTTCTTCTTTGCTTAGTTTGTTTTTAAATTCAGTTGTTGATAGATATGTATTTATTGCCATTTTATTGTTCATTGTTTTGATCTTCTTTTCTTAAATATATCCCTTTAACATTTCATATAATAATGGTTTGATGATTCTGAGCTCCTTTAGTTTTTTCTTGTCTGAGGAGCTTTTTTATCTGCCCTTCAATTCTAAACGCTAGCTTTGCTGGGTAGAACAATCTTGGCTATAGCTCCCTGCTTTTCATGACTTTGAATATTTCTTGCCAGTTCCTTCTAGCTTACAAAGTTTCTTTTGAGAAATCAGCTGATAAGTCTTTTGGGGAATCCCCTGTAGATAACTAACTGCTTTTCTCTTCCTGCTTTTAAGATCTTCTGTTTATCTTTACCCTTTGGCATTTTAATTACTATGTGTCTTGGAGTGGGCCACTTTGTATCCATTTTGTTTGGGACCCTCTGTGCTTCCTGGACTTGCATGTCTATTTCCTTCACCAAATAAGGGAAGTTATCTGTCATTATTTTTTCAAATAAATTTCCAATTTCTTGCTCTTTGTCTACTCCTTCTGGCACCCCTACGAAGTGAATGTTGGAACACTTGAAATTATCCCAGAGGCTACTTATACTATCCTCGTTTTCTTCCGTGGGAAGGGGGATTCTTTTTTCTTCTTCTGATTGGCTTTGGAATACTATTTTAGTAAGCAGCTTATTCAATTAAATAAAACTAGGGAAAAAAGGAAAAGCCCAAGAGAAGTAAAGGAGAATGGAAAATGATCTTATGTTTTTAATTTCTTACAAAAAAATAAATGATTTGAGTAAGTTTTGTTTATTGATGATGATTTATTTCTCCATCAGAATATGGATGTTTAAGTGTGTAAGTTTTCATTTATTCTTATGAACCACAAGTTACGAGTGTTTTAGTTTGAGAAAGTCACAGTTTAAATATTTCATTATCATCTTTAAGATTAAAATTCAAAATATAAATTTATTTAGTTCAATAACATGAAGTATAAATATTAATTTATTAAATTATACCTAGGTAGTATGGAATTTTATGAGTCCATGTCTGAATTTTTGGAAACTAATTTTCTTCAAAACCCAAAGTGTTCCGGATGTCTTCTAAATCTTCGTACAGTTCCCAGCAGGAATATTCTGGAAGGATTTCAGATATTCCATAGTTAATAAATATAGTAACATAGTCCAGGAATGACCTGGGATTCCTTTCCAGAAGTAGTTACTTGCAAGGAATGTAAATATGGCAATGATTTATTATTTGATACCTTATTCCTATTAAGAGAACCACTTTACCTATACAATTTATTGAAGATGTAAGTTTTTACTCTTGACACTTTTTTGTATAATAACAGATAGTTGTGTTCCAAGTGTTACATGTGCTGTCATTTCATACAGTTAAAACACAATGCCATATTTTTGTATGTGCTTTTTTATGATAATTTAAGCATATTCACTTCACAGTTTTCTATCAACATAAATATCTGGTTTCTCCATATTACATAAGAGGGAAATTTTCTAGAATTTTACAGGAAGTGGCACAGGCTCTAGTACCCTGAAGCCCAAAAAGGTACATTTTCAAAGAATAAAATATAGTTCAGGGTAACCAGAAATGGAGTTCAAAACTAATATATGGTGTCAATAAACATCACTGTGAGACTGAAGATTAAACAGCTACTTCAGTAGCTGACAGTGTATGACAATGTATGAAAAGCTGCAAAGGAGTTCATTTTCTCTGAAACAAACTCTAAGTCACGGTGCCAGGGCAGCTGTCGTTACATAATCAGAATATCAGCAGTACCAAGATGAAGCTCCTACAAATAAATTTATGGCCACAAGGACTGGGTGGGTTTATTAATTTTAAACAAATTTTCAAAAGTTTAGCAGCTTAATCAACACAGATTTATTATCTTAGAATTCAATAGGAAGGGATTTAACATAAGCCTCACTAGGCTGAAATCAAGGTGTCAGCCAGGCTGTACACTCTTCTGCAGACTGTAGCTGAAAATCCATGTCCTTTCCTATTCTGGCCATTAGAGGTTGCCTGCATTTCTTTTTTTCTTTTCTTTTTTCTTTTGTTTTAAAAAATTTTATTGAGGAAACTTTGCTTTATTACATTATATAAGTTTCAGGTGCACAATATTATATCTACATCTGTATACACTACAGAGTACTTACCACCAAAGGTCTAGTTCCCATCTATCACATATGATTTCCCCCTTAACCCATTCTGCCCTTCTGTATCCCCTTCCCTTCCGATGACCATCAATCTGTTGTTTGCCTCTATGAGATTGTTTTTGTTTTGTTTTATTTATTTGCTTTGTTTTTATATTCCCCATATGAGTAAAATCTTATGGTATTAACTTTTAGAAAAATCAATTGTATTAATAATTTACGTACCATTAAATGCCTTTATTTAAAAAAATTCAGAGTTTTGGTGACTGCATATGACTGTGTAACCAACACTACAATCAACATATAGTATATTCCCATAACCCCCAAAATACCTTTGTGCCCATTTGCAATCAGTAACACCTCCACCCCCAGGAATGCATAGCCACTGATCTACCATATTTTGCCATGTCTAATGTGCTCAAATACATGAGTGCGCATTAGACACGCCAAGGTATGGGTAGTTCCCGTCAGTATAGATGATTCTTGCCCTTTCTAGAGTTTTATATAAGTGAAGTCATTCAGTATGTGGACTCTTAACTTGACTAGTTTCTTTTACTCAGTATGTTGTTAGATCTGTCCACACTGTTGAGTGTATAAATACTTGTGGTATATGTAATTCTAAGATAGGCCTCAAGATCCTTCCTGGGGTACACCCATTTTCTCCAAGGTATACAGTTAAGCCGTGATCTAGGAGCTTTGGTAACGGGAATATGCTGATATAAAGCTCTAAAGCAGTTTACTTTAAGGCAGGGAGATAATGCTGGATGAGCCTGCATTTTATTTAAATTCCATTTTCAATTTGATTGTTTCTAGTATATAAAAATACCATTGATTTTTTATATTCAACTTGTATCCTCTGCCCTTAATAAGTCATTTATTGGTTCAAGGAGTTTTGTTTGTTTTGTTTTGTTTTGTTTTTGCTATTGCAGTTGTTAATTACATTTATTGGGGTGACATGGTTAATAAGACTATATATCTTATATAATCTGCATTTCTTAACTTGTAGCTTCTTCCTCTCTCAAAACCAGCAGCGAGGGCTTGAAATCCTAATCATATGCCATCACTCTGAACTCCTCGTATTCCTCTTCTACTTTTCAGGACCCTTATAATTGTGTGGGGCCCACCAAGACAATGTAGGATAATTTCTCTATTTTAAGGTCATCTGATTAGCAGCCCTGAATTCCTACTACTCTTCTCCTTCCTCCTCCTCCTCCTCCTCCTCCTCCTCCTCCTCCTCCTCTTCCTCTTCCTCTTCTTCCTTCTTCTTCTTCTTCTTCTTCTTCTTCTTCTTCTTCTTCTTCTTCTTCTTCTTCTTCTTCTTCTTCTTCTTCTTCTTCTTCTTCTTCTTCTTCTTCTTCTTCTTCTTCTTCTTCTTCTTCTTCTTCTTCTTCTTCCTTTTAACATAACATAACATACTCTCAGGTTCCAGAGATTAGGGAGTGGGCATCTTGGGGGCACTATTATTCTGTCCACCTCCTTTATCATTAATCATTTGGCCTGTGGACCAGATAGTTCTCAAACTTTTCAAACTGTGGCCCAAAACCAGTTTGTTCACATCTCTTTTTGTGCTATTTGTATCTATTATGGGCCATTGAATATTCTTTGGGTGACTTTAACACCAATCATTCTCTACAGTTCTTCCTGTCTCTGTAACATGACTGTCATTTCATGAGAAATTTATAAATTGAGGGTAATAGAATTGTATTTATTATCCTCTTGTGAGTGCAAACTCTGATTATAGTCCTTTTTTTTTTTTCCTGTAAATGTTTGTACCAGCCTGTTTCTCACTTTTTTCTCCTTTTCTTTTGACAGTAAGTTAGTTACTGGCTTTCACTGGTTGCTAAGCCTACACTTACAGTGCTTTATTCTTAGTTGACCATTGCTTTCTCTTTGTTATCTAACAGCTTTGGCTCTTCTAGAATGACTGCCCTCTCTGGTAGAAAGAATATGGGAAATCTGTGCTTACAAGGCAAAGGAGATGAAATTAGGGCTATGGTTTCTACTGTTGTTTTCTGTAGTAAACTCAAGTTAGTGGTGACGCATGCTGAACTGGCCTTTCAGAAGCCAAATTCATACACCCTGCTTTAAACAGGAAAAATCTATGCTTTTGTAAATAACTATAGTATTTAAGGGTGTTAGTTTTGGAGCCAGACTGCATAGGTTTAAATATTAGCTCTAATACTTATTTAGCAATATAGCTTTGGGCAAATTTATTAACCTCTTCCTGTGTCAATTTGGTCAATATGTGAAGTAGCCTTCTTAAAAGTATTAAATAAATTGACATGTATATGATATACTATGTGCCAAGTAAGTTGTTTAACGAGAGCTTATAGAGTACAAACACCTACATATTATTTAACAAATTTATTCAGTATGTTTCTACCTACTTTTTCACACATACATTCAACTTTTTCTTCACTTTTATTTTTTTGCATTTTAAATAATTATCTTCTTACCATTGGTTCTAGTCCACTAGATTGTTAGTACATTGAGATCAGGAGAATAAGCACATTGAAACAAGCATCTGTGAATACCAAAGACTTTGCTTAGACAGCCAGGGTACCAAGAGAAGTAGTTTTTTCTAACCATCTATAGCCAAGTATTTGCCATCTATAGGGAAAAGTAGATTCTTGATGTGAACAGTTCCCCCAAATAATCAAAACAAACAAAATTTGTTTTCCTGATAAAAATAGTAATAGACACTGTCCCTACCTTCATATATGTGAATACCTGTGCCTGGCACTCTGATGTTCATTACAGGTTTGTTTAAAAAAAAAAAAAAATAGGTCCAAGTGATTCTCCTTCTAAAATGTCAAAACAACTGGTCAGGGCATGAAAAAGATGGTTACAATTTTTACAGGTGTCATTCAGGAAAAATAGGCAATGGGACACAGTTTTCCTCCTTTTAAGTAAACTTAGAGAAGTTTCAAGGAGAGAAAAAGGTAGGGGCTGGTGGATAGAGAGAAGAGAGGAAAAGAAATAGAAACAGAGAAAGAGATGGGGCTAGGGGACAGACTTATGTTTCCCTTGTACGTAGACTCTCAGCTGCTCTGAACAGTAAATATTCACCAGGGAAACAAATACGCCCCCATTGTTCAGTGCACATGCTGCCAGGCGAAGCCCAGGTGATGCTGCAGTTTCATGAACAAGATGATTCACTTGTTATTAAAATAAATATCCTGAATGGTTTTTTAATAAAGCTGGATAAATGTAGTCATGAGAGCATAATTTTGTTATGATATTCAATGTATTATATTTAATATATACTCTGGTTAGAAAGAAAATCCAACGAACAGAAAAAGGAGGCTGAATATAAAAAATGGGTTTTAGAAAATAGCAAGGGATAAGGCCAAAGGTTCAATGTAAGAGACAAAAAAAATATCTAAGAAGGATGGAATTAGGAAAACATCGTATCTATAGCACAAGTATTGTAGTCTCATAATTGACAATGTGCATTTATCTAGGAAGGTACCTAATCACTCATCTTAAGTCATTCAGGATCACAACCTCAAAGTGTGGATCACAAAGTCCATGGTGAATACTATGTTAGGCTTCTGATTCTCTTCATAAGAAATCATAATCCAAAACTGAAGACAGCAAGTCGATGATAGATGGACAGATAAGCAGATGGGGATATAATAGATGTATGTAAGTTGAAAAGGAAGGTGCTGGTAATTAGGTTGTTATGCCTCATTTGACTAAGTTTATGGACTATAACTTTTTATTGGTGCTTTCATTCATTTATTAAAATGCTGTCCAAAACTGTTAAATTGTGAATGCTTAAATTTATTTGTTCTGGATCCAAATGGCTATAGATTTTCTTTGGCTACTTTTCTAAAATATCAGTAATGTCTGCTGCATTGATTTTTAGGATATTTTGCTTTAGTTTTTAATTATGATAATTAAGGTTTCCTCTAATTAAAATCTTCCACTTTAACATAAAAAGTAGAACATGTAAATATACTTTGTAAGCCAATAACTTTGTCATAATGTCAATATTTGTTAACAAAATCTTAAAAGTTGGCTCAATAACCTCTAGCTATGGAGAAATCCTTACGCTTCTTATCTTCCCTCTGCCTCACTTCCTCCACTTAAATAATGTTTCAGAAATTCAGGGACTTTCTCCTCCAATCCTGGGTACCACACCCTGTAATCTACATTTTGTGTCAGCCTCCTCAGTAAGCTCTTAGTCCTGAGTGGCCAGAGTGGGCCAACATTTCTTGTGTAGCCCCCGGGGGATTCTGGAATTGGGGATGCAAGGCCAGCCTGGGCCTGGAACTGGCTATTGAATAGTGTTTGGATGGCTCTAATACCAATCACTCTCTGTAATTCTTCCCATCTCTATAACATGACTGTCATTTCATAAGTTTATAAATTGAGAGCAATACGCCTGCATTTATTTTTCTTTTGGGAGCACAAACTCTGATCACAGTCATTTTTTCTGTAAATGTTTGTACCAGCCTGTCTCTCACTTGTTTTAGCCTTCTCTTTTGACAGTAAGTTATTGGCTTTCATGTGTTCATTAGCCTACATTTACAGTTCTAAAGACAAGGCCTAAAGCAATCCCAACAAGGACACTCCCTTGCCTTTGCTTGTACTTCATCTTTACCCTGTCAGATGCGACCCAGTCAATGTTGACTGCTGCTAGTGTTAATGAGCAAGGTGGCCTCTACAGCCTGTGTCTGCCTAGCCCAGGGCTTCGCATGGTAGCTGAGATCCAGAAGTTTTACAAAGGAGGTGCACTTATCTTCTAAGTCTGGTTCTGTACAGTTATGAAATGAAGATATCTAACCTCTCACAGACTACCAAGTGAGGATTTGTGAATGAAAAGGAACTCAAACTCTTGTGCACCATTGTGTAACATGTGCACGTCTGTCCCAGACATTCTCATACCCTGCACTATAGGAGAATCCTGGATAGGGAGAGACCTACCTCCCTACAGTGTAGTGTATGTCCTCACCGACACTCACTACCCAACCCACTAGGGCACTAGTTCTGCCCTTGTTTTCCCTAAGCTGAAGTTCAGAACGTTGCTAACTGTGGATCAGAGGCTTTACTGAAACCCAGTTGATCTCATCCTGATCAGTGGATGAGCAGACTTGCACTCCATGCAGGCCAGAGCCTTTCGGCCCTCGAGTGGTTCCCCCCACCCACCACCAATAGAAAGAGACCACAAGGTGCATACACCAAATTCCTGCTTTGGAAAATGGTGGGAAGTTGGAGCCTTGGAAAGCAGAGGGGTGGGAAGTCTCGGAGGAGGCTGAGGAAGGTGAAGCTAGTGAGGGTAAGCTGGCCTTTCCCAGCCAGGGCAGAAGTGGGAAGCTTCTGTCCCATTCCAATAATGAAATATTGATACTAAAATAAATAAATAAATAAATAAATAAATAAATAAATAAATAAATAAATAGATAGATAGATAAATAAATAAATAAATAAAATTTTAAACCTTTTGTAAAAGACAGTTCAATGATGTGGAGATAAATAACATGCATATCCTCATCTAGATGAACTCTTCTCCGCTTTATGGAACATACTGCTTAGTTTTGTTTTAATGTGCACAGTACTTCAGTGTGCATCTGTCTCTGCAAGCAGCAATGGAGGTGGACATTCTCACAAAACCCCTCTGTGGCTGCCACATATAGGGAAATGAACAGTGATTCCCCCAATGTCACTTGACACCCAGCGCTACAGCACTTTGTGTGGACTGTTAAATCTTCACTGAGAGTGGCCATGCCCACTGACAGCTTTTCTCTAGGGCATTTTGGTAATTACACCCACACCCGAGACAGAGGGGAAAACATTGCCTACAGACAAGTGGCAATTGTAATCTGTTTAGACAAAAGAAGCAAACCTCCCAAATCACGATCCACTACTACGCCGCTAGCATTTTTTTAACTATAGGAATTTTCAGAATGTACCAAAGTGCAGAAAATAGGCTGGTGAATGCCCATATATCACTGTTTGTGCAGTTGTCAAGTTTTGCCTTCCTTTCATCTGTAACCCCCTTTCTTGCACAGTCTGAAAACCACTTTATTAATAAATACGTTGGATTGCAAAAAATGGCTGAAAACAAATATGTAAACATTTTCACTGATGATCTAGTTTGAAAGACTTCTTATTTTATTTAAAACTACTAGCTGCATTAAGAGTAGGTAAAATTTGTATAGTAGTCTTCATTGTTATAATTCAGGTCTTTTTTGATATTGGTACTTTAGCCTCTGAGACTGTATCCTGGTAAAAATAAATTCATTAAAAGTTAAGCATGTCCCTTTAACTCTCTCTGTGAAGTAATGTTTCAAATATGTAGCTCCCTTTCTGGGGATATTTCTTCCTACATCACCACATGTACTAAACGAAGTTTGAGAATAACATTGAATTCCAACAGTAATCTCTTTCTTTTGAACCCCCAGAGCATTTTAGCTGTGTATTATGACCAATTTCTTTCTCCCTTCTGTGATAGGCACTTATGTGTGTTTCTCATATCCAAGTGCATTCTATAAGCTACACGAAGACCAGTTTTATATCTACTTTATCTTGGAAATTTCTGCGAAAGATAGCATAGTGTCTTACATAGTGGTTGTTCAGAAAGTACACATTAAATGAAAAGCATATGATGATGTTGGTTGTACTAACCAAGGTAAAAGGTGAGAACAAGGTAAATCAAGTTGTGCCGACCAGTGGGAGCTGAATGTAAACATATAATATAAACACAGAGAATACCTTGCTCTATACAAGTGTTTTTATGGAAAACTTGAAACGTATTGCAGTAGTAAGCTGTTTTGCATAGAAAAATTTATGCAAATGAAAATTATCCTTGCATTAATCAGGAGGGACCTGTTTTCCTTTCCAGATCACAAATAAATGACTCTTCTATTGTAACAAATTATGATTTGAAGGATAGCCCTCCTCTGTTCTTAAATAGAGACAATATATTGTTGAAAGTAACATCATTGCGGCATTGTAGCTAGATAAAAGGTTAGATGGAATAATTAATGCTTCTCTCCCATTGTTGTAAGAATTTTGGCCTTGGGAACATCCCAAGCCTGGGCTACTATACTCTTCTAGTGACAGTACCTCCAATTTATCTCTTAAAATGAAGGAAGGCTTACAAGTTTAATAGACAAGATATGCTTTAAGTTCTGACATGACTGCCCATATATGAACTGAATGTTCTTACCAGTGCCGCTTCCTCCCCATTCAAATGCAAACACTTACATGCTTCACTTACTATTGAGATATGTGTTCTTTTAAAATAAGACTAAATATTGTACTGAGCTTTATTTTAAAATTAGGCAGTTATTTTAGGCCAAGAAACAAATAATTAACTTCGTTACTTAAAAAATCCCACGGTCTACATTCCATCAAATGAAGCATTAATCTTGCATTTTGACATGCATCGTAAACCTGAAGCCACCGTTCTGATGAATAGCACATCTGAAATTTTTAACCCATTTATAGACAGGATCTGTATGTTTCAGTATTATTTCAAATTTTATTTAAAGACTTCATTAATAGATGTGTTTCCTTCCTGAGAAGAAGAGTAAAATCATCATTCTTGAGCTAATTTGGAATCTTGAACCTGTAGGAAAGTTTAGTTGCAAAAAACCAATAAAATCAAACTACTAATTACTAAAAGGTCATGCAGGAATATTACATCCTTTTTTCTGAGTAATCAAAGCTGTAATTGGGAGAGTTTCTGGCAAACAAAAGCAGAAGATGATTCAGATATTGTAAGTCAAGAGCCAGATGAAATACTTCTGCCCCTAACAGAAAACAAGCATTGCTTTTTGAACCAAGAACAGAGATAAGCTTAAATCCAAGTCAAAATAATCATCTTCCATAAATAGTGTCTCTTATGATGAAACCTGAAAAGCTAAGGACAAGAATTATTTTGAGGTGCAATTTTCTCATGTTCTCATGGCTTAAAGTCATGCAAGTCCTGTGGGATACCATAACTATATATTGTCTAAATTAATTAAAACTGGATTAACCTTTAAAAAGAAAAATTAAATATCAATTTTTCTACATGGCATTTAGTTATTTGCAGAGTTCTATACAATATCAGATTTACTAGACTGGCCAAGCAGTTTGTTCGGTTTTTAAATAAAAATAAAAGACACTTTTTTCATTTTCACCAATAACTTGATTGAACAAAGTATTCACCTTTTTATTCTACTACCTTCTGCCATCTTTCAGGCAACTTCATAATTCCATCTTCCCTAAACTTTATGTTTTTGAGGAAAGAACTGTTTAGCTGCCTTTTTCAGTCTTCCAAGGAATTGAAATTTTTTCCATTACGAGAATTTTATAAAAACCGAAATAAATGTAAACCCAAAAGTACAAAGTCTGGAGAGTATAGCAGATGAATCGGAACTTCCTAGCTAAGCTGTAACAGTTTTTGCCTGGGCATCAAAGAAACATGCTGTCTTGGGTTATCCTGTTGGAAGATTGTATGTTTCCTGTTGACTAATTCTGGATGCTTTTCTTAGAGTGTTATTCTCAGTTGGTCTAATTGGGAGCAGTACTTTTTGGAATTCATTGTTTGGCTTTCCAGAAGAAGCTCATAAGAGGTACCCTTCCTGTCCCACCATACACACAACATTGCCTTCTTTGGAGGAAGACAGGCCTTTGGTGTGGTTGGTGGTGCTTCATTTCACTTGCCCCATAATATCTTTGATTTCACATTATTGTAAAGTATACACTTTTTCCCACACATTAATTCTTTTTTTATTGTTGTTCAATTACAGTTGTCCACATTCCCCCCTTTACTTTTCCCCTTCCTTACCCACCCCCACCTCCCACATTCAGTCTCCCCCACCCTTGTCTTTGTCCATGGTACTTTACACATATTCCTTGGTGACCCTTCCCCTCTTTTCCCCCTTATTCCTGTCCCCGCTCCCCTCTGGTTACTATCAGTTTGTTCTTTATTTCTATGTCTCTTGGTTATATTTTGCTTGCTTGTTTGTTTTGTTGATTAGGTTCCACTTATACCTGAGATCATATGGTATTTGTCTTTTACTACCTGGCTTATTAATCACCAGTCACAATTTGTTTTAAAAACAGAACGTTTTCATTACATTTAAGTAGATAATCACATGCAGAAATACAGTCAAGGTTTTTTACTCAACTTATATGGAACCCAAACATCAAAACGATTAAAATAAACAAACCAGCACAAATGATATTCAATGCTTCAACTGTTTTTTTGAGTGTGTCAGCTAACTCCCACATGGTATAATGTTAATGGTTCTTAATTAATGTCTGTATCTGATTGCTAATAACTTTGACTGATCTAGCAGACCGTGAAGCATCATCCAGAGAGAAATTTCTAGCATAAAATTTTGCAAACCACTTTTGACACATTCTATTAGTCACAGCACCTTCTCCATTCACTGCAAAAATCTTTTTTTTTTTTTTTTTTGGCATTTCAGTTGTGGTTTTACCTTTCTTGAAATAATACCAGAAATGTTGCATATTTTCTTCCATCTTCAACATTAAAATGGTATGCAAATATTCACCAATTTTGATAAGTTTTCTTTCAAATCATATGTATTGATATGACAGCTGTCACAATACAATCTAACAGAATAGGTTAAAATGAAGTTAAAAACAACTAAGTGCTACTAAGCCATCTTAGGGAAAAAATGGAATGAACTTCTTGGCCAAGTCAATAATTTTGCACTAAATATCCAAAGGAAGGGTAGAAAAGATGCAACTTTTAAATATTAGGAAAATTATCAATTAATCTGTTATCATTAATTATTTTTAATAATCAATATAAGGAATATATGTTGCAAAAAAACATGATCTCAACTTTCTAAATATAGACCAGAAATCTTATATTACTTCTTTATTTTTATAGCCCTTTATGGCTAAGTGTCTTTAAGTTTCTCTTTTAAAAACTCTAATTTATATTTTACTTTTGAATGTTAACTATTTTTCTAAATCTCATGTATAGAAGTGTAATACAACTCAAGTTTCTAATTTTCTTTCACTGATGTTTGTTAAATTTATATTTCACTAAATTTTCTGTAATTTTCAACAGCAGAAGCTAAAGTTAAGTGTGCTAATTAGGTGGGGAGAATAAAAAAAAATCACCATGCTGATGAAGCAAGTGAAGATCACAAGGAATTGGCAGTGACTGACAGAGAGACTGTTGTTTTTATTCTTGCTGTGGAAGGAAACAAGTGCAGGTACTCTAAACTATTAGCCAAATGTAATTTGGGGAACAAAATATGGTAGCTTCCCTATGGATTCTCAGAAAACAGAAAACACCCTTCCCTTTGCACTTAAAGATGCAACAGAATAATGATGTTAGAAGTTTGACAACAGTTTCTAATCTAGAAGTTGTGTTGAGGCAGACAAGAAAATTTAACATGGGATTTAAAATTTTATAAAAACTGGAGATTAAGCAGAATTATAGGAATCAGTGATTGAAAGTAGGGCCAATGGTGATTGCAAATAAGAATATCCTATATTACAGGCATTATTAATTTTGACTCATTTTGATCACAGAACTCCTCACTTAAAAATCTATATAAATATCACTCCATATCATTTAGTTTTTATCCTTCCTTAATGATATTTAGAATATTTCAAGCATACTTACAGGAAAAGCAGCTGCATATTCAATGATGTTTGAATAGAATATCAAAAGCTTAATCTTAGCTCTTTCTGTGGCAGACTCAGAATCAGCATTGATATCGAGGTCAATAACAAAAGTCATTTGCCTGCTTCAAATAATGTCTACATAAAAAATACAGTATGTGTGATGATGAATATGGGGGGAAATGGTCCCAAAACTATGGCTGTAACTATAGGCAACTGGAGACTAGATTTTCTACAAAATTTAACATGGTTCCTTGTAGTGAATGATTAATTGAACCTAACTTTGAAGTTCCCCTTCTATGATGGTTTTATATTGTTGTCCAGATCAGTTATCACTTCATTTATTCATTGGTCTTTGTTAATTAAACTTATACATACACATGGAGTCCCAATTAGGTGCCATGATCTGGCCATTGTGCCCCACTCCATTTCCTCATTGACAATGATATTGAGGTGTTTCAAAAATAAAGTTGATTAACGCATGTGATCATCTCTTCTTTTTTTTATTTTCTTGAGCACTGAGCATTTGTTTTTTAGCTATTATTTATATTATCCTTTTGTATTTTAATGAGTTCTGGATGTGATAACACTCAACTTCCTTTAAACTATAGTTAAATACAGTACATGCTACAATTTTCAGTCCATATCCCTACTTCCATCAGTGTGTTTTCACAGAAGGAATCATCAGCGCCTAATTCTAGCACAGAACTATTTAATTGATCATCACCTTATATAAAGACTGTTTCAGCTAATTAGTTGAACATGCTGTGACCAAAGAAATGTTGATCATTTCTACTTCTGTGGGAGGCATTACACCTATCTGGCATGATTTTACTGTTTACATAAAACATTAAAGGTCCAGTCCATCCAGGCATCAATATTTCTTCTCTGACAGCACTAAGTTATTTCTTGCTCTTCTAAGTTCTCAAACTCTTGTTAGGTCCTTGACACATCTGCCTGGTAGGGTTGCTCTTCCCCCTGTGTCTCCCATTCAGTCTGGAATATTGATAGCTCCTTGAGAACCTCCCTTTTTCAAATGCACAAAAACACCTGTTTGTAGAGTTACAGCCCTCTCTCAGGTTGTTCCCAATTAGCCTTTACTTACATTAGCCTTTATATATTCTGTTAATAAATACTGTATATCAAAATTATATAGATAACAAACTATTCTTTAAAACCTTTTTCCTTATAATGTGCGTATTTCAAATATCTTGCATGGAGTGTTATGTGTTTTTAGTGTTCACTAACTGCCAGGAGAGAATGTAAATGAAGTGTTCTGTAGTGGAGCATTCTGTAGTAGAGGAAACCTATCTAGATTTTGTTAATAATTGGGTTGGCCAAAAGTTCTTTTTTTTTTTTTTTTTCTGTAAGATGGCTCTAGCAGCACTTAGTTGTCTTTAAGGTCATTCAGGTGAAATCCTAAAGCCTAGAAATAAAGTTTTAAATGGGAAACTGCTCTTTTCTTGTTCCTATCTTCAAATGTTAATTGCCAGTTCCAGTGTATTCATGGTACTCTTAAGAAAAAAAATCTTTCTCTTTTTGATTTTTTGCATATCTTATA
This sequence comes from Anoura caudifer, assembly GCA_004027475.1. Taxonomy (NCBI): domain Eukaryota; kingdom Metazoa; phylum Chordata; class Mammalia; order Chiroptera; family Phyllostomidae; genus Anoura; species Anoura caudifer. The sequence continues at coordinate 151,944 of PVKU01002431.1, forward strand.
TATTTTACAATGCTTTCTACTTGAAATGTGTAGCTTTATATTTTATGCATTCTAGAATTTTTGTGTACTGTATTTTGTGCATTTTATGTCTTCATCAAAATCCTCTCAGTCCTTGTTCTTTTGAATCTTGTGCTGGGGTTTTAGCTTTTCTATGTTTTATATGTCACTGCTTTGAAAGAGAACCTAGATTCTATAGATGTATTGTTGTTTCATACTTTAAATTTATATGGCTGTGGAAAAAATAATTAAAATGATTTGAGGAGAAAGACTTTCTTAGATTGTATGGGGACAATTGTCATATCAGTGTCCTTTTTAAAAAGACGTCAAAATTGGTGAATATTTGTGTAGCCATTTTAGTACTGCAGATAGGAGAAAATGCGCAATATTTTTGGCATATTACACTTTATTGTTTTAAGAAAGGTAAAACCACAACTGAAATGCAAAAAATAAAAAGATTTGTGCAGAGTATGCAAGAAGGTGCTGTGACTGATCAAATGTGTCAAAAGTGATTTGTGAAGTTTCAGGCTGGAGATTTCTTGCTGAATGATTCTCCATGGTTGGGTAGAACAGATGAAGTTGAGAGCAATCAAATTGAGACTCAAACTGAGAACAATCAACATTATACCATGCAGGAGTTAGCTGACATACTCAAAATATCCAAATAAATAAAATTATTGATGAAAATGAAAAATGTGTCTTTAATTTTATGGAAAAAAACATACAGACTTTTTGGTCAACCCAATATTTTGAAGCCAAAGAGTACTACTGTAACAATAGTAATGTAATGTTAACTTTGTAGTACTTTAAGAAGATGTTGATCATAACTGAGGAAATATAAATTGTATACAGTATTTTTCTGTTTCCCCAGTATGTCATGTTCACACCTCTTGAACATTTGCCATTGTTGGTTACTGTCATGTAATTCATTATTTCTCCTAGGGAACATTTGGAAATGTGAGAAAATTTATGAGTTTTTTGTTTTATATTTAATCGTTAACATAATTGAGAGCAGTTTATAACTTAGATAGTCTAGGTCTAGGAGTGTAAAATAAGAAGATTCGCCTTACTCACTACTCTAGTAATGGCCCATTAAAAAAATCTGATTCCTGGATCATGTTCTTTACTTGGTAAATTTCTTTTTAGATCTGATGGTAGGTGCAATTTTTATTGCTAAGCCTGAACAAAACACAGAGTTTTGGGGTAAAAGACTTCTGTAAATATGATATAATTCTGAAGAGCTTGTATCACATTTAATGTAGCACATTATTTTTTCATATACTTCAATAATATCTATAAAGACAAGACTACTTCTTATTCATCTTTGCATCCTTGTATGTAGCAGACTGCCCTTTTGTATTTTTTTAAAAATAAAATGTAGAAGGAATGGAGCAATTAATGAACAAGTGGAGTCTTACATATCTTTATGACCTGAGTAGTAAGCAAGTATTTCTTGAAAATACAAACAGATCATTCCAGTGAGTTGAATATGTTATGTGATTAAGGAAATGAGTCAAGAAATATTAAAAAGGAGGCAAAACATTACAGTATTTTATATCACATTGTAACTAATGTGTATATAAAATTGTAACTAATGCTATTTCCTTAGCTATACTAGATTGTCTTTAAAATAAATAAGTGCTATTTTATTTTGTTGTGATTAAAAAAGTCCTTTATTATAAAATATTACTAGATCCTGTATCAATATATTTTGATATTTTAGCATCATATTTTATGTAATATTCTTCAAGATACCCTGTCCTTCATAGAATTTTTATTTCTGTATTTTGGGCAATGCCTGACATCATGCTTTGCATATGGAATGTGCTCAAAAACTGCTTGCTTGCTAAATTTAATTTAAATTAAATGTTCAGAAACTCAATTTTATAGGCACCATGCATGACAGAACTTTAGACCCTTTAATTTAAGAAGGTCAGTATAAATCCTGACTTTGGTCTGACTTGAGTCTTAAACTTCCTTCAGTGCCAATAGGAAACACCGGTAAAAGCCCCGCTTGAGAAATTGCACTCATTTTACAAAAGCTTTTTACTAAGTATCACTATTATTGCTACAGTGATCTATCATCTTTCTATCTTGCAAGTGGAAAAGTAATAAGATTATATTTACTATATACGTTTGCTTTTGTAAAATTTTACTTATTTTTCTAATTGAAAGCCAGTTGATTCATTTCCAATTACAAACAATTCTGAATTAATACACATATGAATGGAATTGGATTATTTCTACATAATACAGTTTATTTTTTATAGTTTATTTTTCATTGTATTTTTTCCATTACCATTTATCCCTCCTACACCCTCTTCCACCTACTCCCACCCCCTCAGTCACCACGCTGTTGTCCATGTCCCTTGATCCCCCCGACCCCAATCTCCCTACCCCCAAATTGTCAGCTTGTTCTCCATCTACGAGTCTGTCTCTGTTTTGCTGGTTAGTTCAGTTTGTTTATTAGATTCCACATATGAGTGAGATCATATGGTATTTGTCTTTATATGACTGGGCTTATTTCACTTAGCATAACATTCTCCAGGTCCATCTATGCCGTCTTAAAGCGTAAAATTTTCTTCATTTTTATGACAGAGCAGTATTCCATTGTGTAAATGTACCGTAGCTATTTAATCTACTCATCTACTGATGGACAAAATTGGATTCTTAAAAGTGAATTTGAGAAACTCTAATCTCTGTTCACTCTAACTATGAAGGCCCTTGAATCATTAAAACCAGAGAAACAAAAAGAATCAAATAGATCACATCTGTTTAAACTAAATATCATTATATTTTACTCATAGAATTCTCCTTTTATGAATAATGACATTGCTTTCAAAATATCTCTGTAAGAAGACACACTTTACTGACTTTTAGGATGAACATACTACCCCACTACACTAAGAATTCCTTAAAGTCAGTCAGGCACTATTATTGTTGTTATTATTATTATTTAATAATAATTGTTAAAATATAGTACTTTACTTCCATATATGTTATGACCAAATAATTTTATTCTTATTAAAAATATCTTCATATTATAAAAGAGTACCTTTGCATTATAGATAATTTAGAAAACATGGAAAGTCACAAAGAAGAAAATATATGATTCATAACTTCAATATTCAGAGACAATTACCCTTTCCATTTTGATACAGATCCTTCTAGTCTTTTTTTCTAGGAACATTTTTAGTTTTTACAATAAAGGAATTGTACTGTATGTGTTTTGTTTCTTGCTTTTTTAATATTACATTTCTAATAGTTGTGGCCTATTACATGAAAGTCTCATAATTTATTATACATATTTCTTATTTTGGGGTGTTTGGGTTGTTTCTAATAGTGAATAGTATACATAATAGTGTAATAAAAGTCTTGGTTCTGAAAAGTGACTAAAATATGCTTATTATGATGTATCTCATTACCTTGCATTTATTTAACTTTCTAACCCCTGATATCCTTTAGAAATGGAGTAATAAATAGAACATTTCTGATGTGAGAAACTATAGAACAGTATTTCTGAGGTGTGTACTAGGAAGCACTAATCTAGAAAAATGATTGAATAAAAAATATTACTGTTTCACTTGAAGAAGTGTATAAACCATATTTATTAGTATGTTTATGTATAACTTTCCAATTTGGTTTATATTCATTTTATGCATAGTACTCATGCATTCATTGGAGGAGACTGTGAGTGATTGGGATGATGTGTTAAATGGGGCTTTTTCTTAAGAGGCCCTGGCAATATGAGAAAGGAAGTTGAAGATATCAAAGGAGAGCAATATGAGCACAATTGTAATAGCATGTTATTATTTTGGCTAAGTTTTATTGCCCCACCATGAGAAGTTTGAAAATTGATTGTAATATTAAACAGTCCTCCCCTTATCCAAAATCACATAGAATTTGTTCTCTGTAACACATATAGTTTTAATGATTCTCACTTGTAGTCACTGCATATATATGTTTGCATGTGTGAGTGTTGACATACATGAGTTACCATGTTGAGGATATGTGCTCATTGTTTGGTTATTAAGTTTTATAAAACGGCTTTTAAAAATTTGATTTTATCTTTTATATTTTTTAACTTGGTGGCAGGGGGGAAGAAAGAGAAAGAGAAACATCAATGTGAGAGAGAAACTATAACTGCTTGCCTCCTGTCTGCACTCCCACCAGAGATCAAACCTGCAACATAGGTATGTGCCCTGACTGGGAATGGAACCCATGACCTTTTGGTTTATAGGATGGTGCTCCAACCAACTGAGCCATGCCAGCCAGGGTATAAAGTGAGTTTTTAAAACAGCTTTATTGAGGTGTAATTGATATAGAAAAAACTGCACATATTTAATGTATATAATTTGATGAGTTTGGACAAATGTGTAAACCCATGAAACCATCACCTCAGTCAAGGCAGTAGATATATCCATCACCTCCAAAAGTTCTTTGTGCCTCATTTTTTTTTTGTGGTGGGAACACTTATAATACTTTTAATAAAACTTAATACCTTACACAGGGTGGTGAAAGACCTTATTCCCCATAATTCATGTGTGTAAGTAGTTACAAGTCTTGGTCAGTGCCTGCAGAGGGTAGGGATTCGGCTGGGGCAAGGGGGAGAACTTTGAATTAAAATGAGAAATGTGTGGTTTGGGAGCTCTGCCATTTAAGAGATGTGTGAAGTGAGGTAAATCAATGCATTTCTCTACACATATAAAAAACTATATGTGCTCTCTAATGTCCCAGATTTATTATGAGGATCAAATGGGAGCATGGATGGGATGATTATATTAAGGACTCCATTATTATGATTTTATTTAATTTCAACAAGTATATGAGGATTGTTTGAATTATCTTTCTTTCAAAGAACTGAATTGCTACTTATCATGCTAGCTTGCCTGACTGTCTTTGAAGCTGAATGATCCCACTATCTATTTAGGTATTTCTAGGCTTTCTGAAATTTTAATACAGATACAAATTTATTTTCTTTTTTGCCACATTCACCTACACTCCCTCTTTAGAATAATTCAGCAGATGAAATTACTTTGAAAACTTTCTGTATTGGGACTGGAAACCACATAGTATAACAGAAGTCCTTCAGCTTTTCAGCTCACATCCAAATTGCCCGTGGGCTCTGAAAGACGATAGCGGTGACTCTTCACCTGAGTTTGATTCAGTAGGTCTGGAGTGAGGCCCAGGAATCTGCAATTCTAACGAATTGAATGTGATGCTGATAGTGCTGGGAGGAAACCACATTTTGAGATCTATGGTTTTTTTCTCTGAGTCAATCTATAATTGACTTCCCTGAGCTTAATCTCTCATCATTTCAATTCATGCCCTACCTGTTGCTGTCACATTTTTAAAAGTTATTTTTCTCCCCAATTATACTTACATGGTTATGTTTTGCCTTATTTTGATGTGAAATTTAAAAGACTGTTACAACCATGATGCAATAAAATGGTAGATAATCATGAAGAAATCAGCCTATGCCTCCCCACCCCACAAACTTAACAATTAGCCTTTCTCTGTTGACAAACACCCAAATACTGATATACCCTCAAATTTTAGTGATGTGCCATTGGTCAGGACCTGTGTTGACTTTCAAGAAATGATAACATAATTGGAGATCAAGACCCATTTATTACTTTTGTCACGATGGAAAATAACAGCTAGGCTACTTCAGAGTGAGTCAGTTGGTTGAATTACGTGTCAGGGATAGTGTGAACTGGAATAGGTCTGGTCTGGATGATAATGAGGGAAAACTGTTGGTCTGGTCACCAACTTTAGCTTAAAGTTGCACTTCTGACATAACTTTAAAGATGAGTTCCATGATTTATTTCAGAATATAAAAAGAGTACTAGCATAAAATAAGATATTTGTAAAAGTCAGTAAATGTAACATTGGTTATGAATTTGAACTTCAGAAGTGATTCTGAATACAAATTTTATAATTTAGGAAAGAACACATTGACCCAGAAGAATAGCTGGTCACAAAACAAATAATGAAGTAACACAAGCAAATCAATAATTGTCTTTGTTGTTAGAAATTCAGAAAAGGTATGTTTTTTACTTCACTGTCAAAAAGGAATGTGTAACAAAAGAAAATGGCATAATTAGCAGTTAAGTTAAAGTAACAAAAATGTATTAATTCTAGTCAAATGTGCAGGTTTATTCATTTATTATTTTGCTGTCTTTAGTCATCACACACGTTCGAGTCATTAAAAAGCCACACTGGTTGCTTCGGTGCGTGCTGGTTCACTGTGTTTTCTCTTTGCCGGCATCCACGTTTACCCATAAATGGCTCACATCTGTTCTTAGTAATTTAGTGATTATGTAAAGGCCTCTGTGTCCTCCTTGTTTATTTTAAAAGGACAATGAGAAGCTTTATTGGTGTGATTTAAGGAAAAATCTTGATTTCTGAGGTTTTTGGGTAATTTCCAGACTTCCCTTACAAGTGAACATCTAATCTATACAAAACATGAAGCATTTAGAATCTATTTATTTTTACGATTATACCAGGTTAGCTTATATAGTCTGATGATATTTTTCAAGGTGTTGCCAGTATTTCACCATTTTGCTTCCTCTCCAAAGGTAAACCTGGCTTGTTGGGATAATTATAGGTACCAGTCCCAGGGTTCACACCTGCTGTCCTGATGTACTTACTAGTATTCCATCTTGTACCCTCAAAATTGTGCACAGTTTAATTACCAATAATAAAGTCACCCTAAATATGAAGCATAACTGTTGAATAAGTAAAGTGGGAAAAGATCTTAGTAAACTGGCTACTAACTTATAAATTTGTAAGAGTCCAAATTAAAGGTTTTGGGATTAATCAGTAGTTTAAAGAGGTAAAAATTATCGCATGTTCTGGTATACTTTGGTTATATTTCTAGATTTTGTTTATGTATCATCTGATCCATTTTCAGCTATTTGATATAGTGAAACGTGGAACACTTTAATCAGTTCCATTTTTGCTCTTAGAAATTCGTTTATACAAGCATCGAATGTACTTCTTTCCTATTGTATTTATTCATATTATCTAGTCTTGCCTACTATGGGTATTCAATATATACAGTATTGATTTTCATCTGTTACTTTGCTTCTACATAGAAAGTCCCACACCATTTTTTAAATTTATTTGAATCAGTTAGTTTAGAGAGTCAGGAGCTTGAGAGTGGTGAAATTACCCTTACGAGTGAGTAGAGAACCATTTACTTAGCATTATGAACAATTTTCTCGTGGTAGTTGCAGTGCTGGATTTCCTACTGGGAAGTATTCCAAACAGTGAGAAGACTTGGTGCTGGTATTCTATACTCGCTTTAGTTGATAAGGTTACATCAATAATTTTTTATCTAACCATACTGTGGATATAAAAGATCTGGTGCTGAGCAATATTTGAATAAAAAATAACACTAGGAATAAGAAAAAGGATTGACCTTCTGATGACTGGCATGTTTCTAATGTTCTTGCTATGTTTCTATTCTCTCAAAAATGAAATTAGAATCTCTCCCAGCTGCACTGTAAATAATAAATTGTAGTGTCATAAACTATCAAGGATAAAAACATCTGTCTGCTTTCTGAACTAATGATCCCAATACGTTCTTCTTAAGCAACCTGTGGTTGCCTACATTTAAGCAATACATTTATATGGTTTCAGTAAAACAGGGAGAACTATAGCTGATTCAAATGTGGAATAGTGACATTTTCTCTGGAATTATTCATAGCAATGAAAAGGGTACATTATACTTACTTACAGGGCTTTCAGCCAATACTCATTAAATCTCACTGTGTAGACTATGATATTATTCTTAAAACTACCAAGGTTATAGGTATTATTAGCTACCTATTCCACAAATTATAAATAATGGCAAATATCTTTCAGACTTTAGACTGTACACTCCATCAGACAGAGACATTTCTGAGAGTTTCGAAAAGATATCTGTACTGCAGATGGAGCAATCAATATTAAATGCTGGGGTATTTTAAGTTCACCCACAGTTTCTGAGTTTCTGAGGCTTCCAGAGTAACTTACAGTGATTTTTAAGGGAATCTAGTGTAGAACTTCTTAAATGTGGTCATTTTTCATTTGCAAATTCACCTAGTTGGAATTCTGTGTGTATTTGTGGCTCTCGTGTGTGCACACACATACCTATGTTAGGACAATGCAATGGGAAATTTTAAAAAGCAACATAAAAATTATATAATCTGGATTCTTAAAATATATTTCTTGCCACTGTTGATTACATAGAGCTATTGACAAAACTTGTCTTTTCATCAAAAGGGAGATACAGAGAGAAATGATAAATTTTATATGCTCTTATTTATTGCTTCATGATATGATTTCCAAGGTATTTTGCACCACATCAGGTAACCACTATTATGTAGAATATCTCATTATAAGTCACACCTAACATACACAGAAAACAATCAAAGACATTAAGTAGCTTTAATCTTTATGTGTCAAGAAGAAAAATATATGTATAACAGGATGGCAAAGATTTTTCTATTTGAATTACTCTTTAGGAAATCCTGTATTTGAAAGATATAAGTAGATAAACGGAAACCATAACAAATTGTAGAAGTTAAGACTATTAAAATTCTAAACGAGAAAATCTAAGAGGGAGAGAGAGGAGAAAGGGGTGGGGGACCCTCAGTGACCTGCGCCAGAGGGGACACAGAAAACACCCCTCTCCAGAGCCTCCTAGTCCCGGAGCGTGGAGAGGCAAACGGAGAGCGGGCTCTTCACAGTAAACACTCCACCTCAGTCTCCTCTATGAAGCATTTGTAGAACCAACCAAACAAAACCCACGCAAAGCACACGCCAACAACAGCAATGGAAAAATATTTTGAGAGGATGAATACGTTTTGGAATTTGTTTAAAGTGCTAAGTTCTGCATTTAGGTCTCTCCTATGCAAAAACCTGAACTATTTGAGTTGGTGCCAGCATCTAGGAGACTAAGATTGGTATCTGAGCTACCTCTGTGAAGGTTGCAATGTGGACCTTATAAAATCAATGTCATTATCAAAAATCATTTTGTCAGAATATAACAAATAAAAATCCTGAGTGTTTGCTGTGACTATGCAGCATAAACAAAGATTTATTAGCTTCTGAATTGAAATACTTTAGTTTCATTGTTGTTAGCTTACATAAATATTATAATTTATTGAAGTTTGCTAAGAAAAATCTCTTTCAGGTGTGTATGAGATATCTGATGGTTGTACACATATCATGGTTTAATTCATAATATCTAGAGCAGTAAACAAAAGCACTATATTATCAGACATATGTTGATATGGGAATTGTTTCATTAAAATTTTGCTATGTTTTAGAGCAATTATCTATATTTATAATTATTCTGTCAATACATATAGAAATGTACTGGACAGGGAGCAGCCTGGGGCAGGTCTGTCTTGGGCCAGACTTTAGTGTGTGGGCTCTTGACATCGTGTAGAAAAGTTTTCACAACACAAGTCCAGGTGATTTTGAGAGAACATGTGTTAAAGGGGGGGATGGTAAAACAAAGGGAGGGCGGAGGGTAGAAGCAGTAACAGGAGAGAGCCTAGGCAGTGCTCTGCTTTGGCTCCCTAGGAACCTTCGTTATAGGAAAGGAGTGAGCCAGGGTGGGGCTAGTGGTGTCTCACTGGGAAGTGAAGGTCACAGTGACACAGATAATCCTTGGTGTGGCTGCTTAGAGCTCATTAGGCAGTCGGAGAAAAAGACTGCTTGGAGATAGGATTGGGAGTAAACCCAGGGTAAGCTGCTGCTGTCCACTGCTCCCCTGGCTCAACTCTGATGGGGACCCCTGGAGTTCAGGAGGAAGGAAACAGTTGATGCCTCAAAAGGGGCATGGGTGTGCTAGCAATTCATCCCTGATATACTTTGTTTTGGGGGTTTTAGCTCTCTGCTTTGGGTGAGAATCTTAGGAGAGAGTTTGAGCAGAATATTCATCAGCTTTCCAGGTGCATTTTCAATATGCTGATGTATCAAAATGAACATATAGATTATTTTTTGTCTGTTTTATTGCTTTAATTTTATCTTGGGTCTGTCTGGCTCCAGTGGGGTTCTTGTTATTTGTTTCCCTGCCTTCATCTGTTCTTGGGATTAGCTGGCACAAATGGCATTAATTGGGTCTCCATTCTCTATTTTCCCTGTGACTTAAGCTATGCATTCTCTGGTTAGGGAAGAGATTTATGAACCTCTTGCTCTCACGTGTGCTTGGTTGGGGAAGAAAAGTCTTGTGATTCATCAGCTGGCTATAAGTTGCTCAAACTGTTTGGCCTTGTTTAATTTCCTTGTCTCAGTTTCCCCATTCCACTTGTCCAGGAATTTTCCTAGCCTCTTACTGTCCTGACTCAGAAATGTCAGTAGTGTATTAGAATGATTTATTTTTTTATTTTATGATTCTACTACTAAAGATGTTACTCCATTGTTAAAATCAAAGGGCCAAACTAACAAAATGAAACAAAAATGTCATATTTATTTGCAGTGATGTTTTGAAAAGTGCACTCCATCCTACCTCTGTCACTGATTTCAGCTAAAATTCATGGACAGAATGAAGAGAATCCCTATCTTAGTACTCAGAAAAGTGAATGGTAATAGGCGGGCTGGGTAAGAAACCACTGCTCTAGGTACAAATGGTCTGATAGTGAGTTTCTTTGTATTTTTTCCTCTGTATCTCCTAGTTTTGACTCAAAGGCAGCAGGAATCCATGAACTGTGCCCTGGACCCAGATATGAAGAGCTCCAGATTAGGCTTCTCTTTACGACCTAAGGGGAGGGCAGGGAGTCCCCAGTAGGAGAGAAAAGAGAGAATGGTGTCTCTCATCAGTTTGTAATCACGCTGTCAGCCAGGACTGCTGTTAAGTCTTGACTGAGAATAGAAGATCCACACCTGTGCTCACATACAAAGTTGTTTGCAGAAAGCTTCAGGTCCTCACTATGTGGATGTCTCCATAGAGCTGCTCCGGAGAGGGCAAGTGGTTCCCTCCAGAAGGAATGGTCCAAGGGGAAGGGAGAGAGAGAGTGTGCAACCCAGAAACTACAGTTGTATGAAAACTGCACCTTAAGAATACAATACCGTTACTCGGCTGCAATCTCCTGGTCAAACAAATTGCTCCCAGGACACTATAGGAAAGGACTAAACAATAGGTTGAATATGAGGAACAAAGTCCACGGTGGCTTCTTAGAACCTGGCTAACACAGCTTACAAAGGACCATGGATGTCTGACAAATGCTTAGCAGAAAAGACAACCAGCTGATGTCAAACCTGAGACTTATCTGTTAAAATTATTGGAACAAAACTTTAAAGCAGTATTATAAATACGCTCCAAGAATAGATGGCAAAAACTGTTGAAACAAATAGAAAGTTTCAGCTGATGAATTCCAGAAATGGCCAAATGAAAACATTTGTAACAAAAAAATTACAATATGAAAAATTTACTGAAAGGCCTCAATAGCAGAATGAAGATAAGAGTGAGTGAACTTGAAAGTAAATCAATAGAATCTTCCAATTTGTAGGACTTGAGGAAAAATATTTAAAGTAAAATTAACAGAGTTTCAGGGATATTTAAGGATAATATCAAAAGGTCAGATATTTATGTCCTTAGACTTTCAAAAGGGAGGAAAAGGCCAAGGATTAGACCCAAAAGGAAAAAAACACAAAAACAAAAACAAAAAACTCTTGAGGCCGAAACTTTCTAAATTAGGGAGGAGATATAAACTTTAACCAAGTGCTTCAGTGAAAATCAAATAAGATAATTTCAAAGGAACTTATCCACAGTGTATCAGAATAACTTTATAAGAATAAAAATCTTATAAGCATCCACAGGAAAATGACACATTATACATGGAAATAATGATTTAAATGAATTTAGATGTCTTATCAGAAAACGTAGAAATTAGAAAGCATTTTTTTAGGTGCTGATACAAAATAATTATATATCCAAAGAAAATATGCTTGTGAAATAAAAACATCTTCAGATGAAAATAGGCTGAAAGAATTTGTTGTCAGCAGACCTGGTTTAAGTAAATAAGGACATTTCTCAGACAGAAAGAAATAATACCACAGGTAAAAATGAACCTCCAGAAATAAAGAATCAGCAACATAAATGACAAATTTATGAGTAAGTGTGAGAAACTGTTTTTTTCCTCCCAAGTTTTTAAAATTGTAAGAAATAGTTAAGTGCAAAAAATATAACATAGTCCAGTGAAACTTTCATTGTATACTGGTGTAATACATATGAAAGCTACACCAAAAAGAGTGATGGTGATATCATCCATATATTGGTAACATTTCTACATTTTGAACTTGAAATTGTAAAATATTCACTGTAAGTAGATTGTGAAATAGTAATCATGTATAACATCCCCCCAAATCATGCAAAAAGTGTTATAGAGAGATATTCTACAAATAAATGTACATATAATACTAAATAATATTTAAATATTCCCCAAAAGACAAAAAATGAGACAGAAGAAATATAAAAAGCCAATGAGAAAATAAATTACAAAGTGATATACATATACCCAACCATGTCAATAACATTGCATTTAAATGCTGTAAACACCACAGCTATGGATGATTCAGAAGGCGGCAGTGCAGTGGTGGGTGGCTGGCGTTTGACAGCTTCGTTAGGACAATGCACCTCCTCATGCGTCATGTCTCCCGCAGAGTTTTTTGGCAAAATGCCAAATCACCCAGGTGACTCAGCACCCCTACAGCCCAGATTTGGCACCCTGCAACTTCTGACTTTTCCCAAAACTAAAATCACCTTTGAAAGGGAAGAGATTTCAGACTGTCAATGAGATTCAGGAAAGTACAACAGGGCGGCTGATGGCTGTTGCAAGAACTGTGTGAGGTCTCAGGGTGCCTACTTTGAAGGGGACTGAGGGTCATTGTCCCATGTACAATGTTTCTTGTATCTTGTATCTTCTTCAATAAATGTGTCTGTGTCTCTATATTTCAAATTACCTATTACCTTCTGGACAGAATACACACACACACACAAATAAATACACACACATAAAATCTGGCACTAAAAATGCTCCTTTTTTATTACAAAATCTTTTATTGCAAAATCATGTGTGTAATTGTATAACATAATAATATCACACTCAAGCACACCATGCAACATTTCAGGTGAAATGTTCAAATTAAAACTATAAATTATTGCCCCCATATTATTACTCTACTAAACACACTCAAGCAGGCATTAGTTCTGCTGGAACATACATACACACACATCACTCATACATGTATAAAACTTCTTAAAGTCTAGAAACCAAAGTAAATAATATTTTACTCTCAGGAAGCGTGGGATTTTTTTTTTAAACCAGTTTTTAGTCACAAAATTCTTCACCATAAATTTCTTTTTTCTCAATATCTGTATACTTGGGACAAAATTTACTTTATTATGATATATAGTTGATACTGAAGCACTGGTAGTTTTGTTGCTTTTTATGGGAATTTCCCAAAATAGAGAGGCAGAGTTGGGAGATACTTTTTTCTAAACAAAAATATGTTAATAAATTGAATGCATTAGGATTTTATGTTTGTTTTATATGGTGAATACTGTATGTTGGAGAAGAAATTTTCTAATACTTATCCTTTGGTTAAAAAAATAAGAATATTGAAACGATAAGTGATGGAAATCTGATTTACTAGCTTTATTCACATCTTTGTGAATTCCGTATAATTGATGGCTAAATAACAGGAAACAAGAATATCTGTGTACATACATTTATGCTTTGGCTTTATTCACATCTTTGTGAATTCCATTTAATTGATGGCTAAATAACAGGAAACAAGAATATCCATGTACGTGGTTTATCCTGACTCCCACATGGTGCTGTCTTTACATAAAAACAGAGGGAGATATGAAAACTTTTTAAACAGTATTTTGATTTGCAGTATACAGACTGAAATTAGGAAGCTACAGTTTATTTTGTTGATATAGAAGTCAGGCCATATAATTATCTTCAGATAAATATGCAAATCAAGAAAAATATGCCATTCAGATTATTGAATCATTTCATCAAAATGTGTACTCTGAATTTAAAGATATGAAATACTAAAATTCAAAGTTCCTTATGCTTCAGATAATTGAATCCACTAAAAAGTCACTGAAGTTGAAATGTCTAAAAATGTACAAAATTAGAAAAATATTGATAAAGAGAGCAGAAACTTGATTTCATTAGAGACATTAATGTCAGAACTTCATTAATGTTTATAGGAAGTATTTAAATAATTTAACAAAGAATTCAATGGAGAAAATTTACTCTAATATTAAAATATTACATTTCCTATATGTTTGAATATTATATTTTAATTCTAAAATTATTAAAAGTGCAATTGAATGTATTGGTTATATTTGCATCCAATAAAAAGTCACACTCAAAGATATAAAAAAACTGGGAAGTTGCTTTTAGATGATCACAAGCTGAAATTTATCTTTATAGCACTATGTACAGGTAGTGTTTTATTCAAATTTGTTCTTCAATTTTCTACAGTGTAGTTTCTGCATAAAGGATCATTTGAAAAGAGAACCAGGCACTTTTATCTCATTAGAATGGAGGTTTGGAAGAAATGCTCATTCTATTGAATGGATTGACTGAAATCTAGCACAAATTAACAACCACTGTTGCAAAGTGCATTGATAGCAAGATGTTCTTTGGAATTTTAAACTGGTTCCTGCAACATTTTGGAAGTTGTATTATCTTCTGGTAAATAAGCAGAGATAAATTACCAAACAGATACCTACAAACTAGCAAACAGTATTATAAAAATATTACCATTAAAAAACATATTTTGTTCTCAATTTCAGTGTCTTTGGTTATAAATTGAACAGGCTGACAGTCACCAGAGGGGAGAAGGGAGGAAATTTCAGGAGAAAGGGGGAAGGGTTTAGAGCAACAATTATAAAGGGTACTTGGACAAAAACTAGGTGGGGGTGGAAATGGGAGGGAGGTGGGGAGGGCTGGGGGGTTGGGCTGGGATAGAAGTAAAAGGTAGAAAACTGTACAAGAACAATAATTAAAATTAAAAAAATTTGATTCCGACTTCCTCTTTTTCCAACTTGAAGTACATTAAACTTCAGTTAAGCAATCTTTATGTTCTCTGATAATATATGTTCAGTGATTTCATCCTCATTTATTGTACTTATTAGAATGACAGCCTAACCAGAATAATTTAATTATTTCTAAGATCAATCCTAAGCAGCATAGAGGTCAAGTGCATTTTTAAATCAATAAAATAATACTTGTGATAAATTTTTATTAGATAAAATTCAAACACTGAGAAATGCACAGATTTTAAATGTGCAATTAATAAGTTTAAATGAATTTATATTCCCATCTGACTACAGTAAAGAACATAATATATGCATCATGTCTTTCTGGTCACCCTATTCTCAGCAGCCAGAACCTCTGTTCCCATCTCTGTCACTATATATTAGTCTTTTATATAATTTCATATTAAAATTGTATTATTTGTGTCTGACTTTGTGCATTCAACATGGAGTTTTTGCCATATATCCATGCTTTTGTATGTATCAAGAATTAATTCCTCATTGCTAGAGAGTATATTACAAATAGACCATAATTTGTAATTTGTATTATGAAAACAACATATTTTATATTATGAACAAACCATAATTTGTTTTCTTGTTTGCCAGTAGATGAATATTTACATTATTTTTATTGTTTGGCTATTAGCAATAAAGTTTCCTTATTCTTGGAAAGGTCTTTTGTATAGATATGTTATTTTTAATGTTATATATCTGGAATAGATTGCTTTGTCACAGAGCAAATTTAATTTTCTAATAGAGTGAATAATACTTTTTCAAAGTAGGTGTAGCATTTTACTTTTCATGAGCAATTTTGAGTAACTATTTGTTACTTCATATCCTCCCCCTAAATTTATTATCATAAAGTTCAGCCATTCTGATGGTGTGGGGTAGTATCTCATTCACAATTTAATTAGTATTTCCCTGATTATTAATGCCATTAAAATCTGTTCTTGTGAGAAAAGGCCATGCATATATCTATTTCTGAAATGTCTTTCCAGTATACTGCCCATTTTTAATTAAGTTGTTTGGATGCTTATTATTGTTTTATAGAATTTTACATATTCTGGATACAAGTCTTTCTGACTTTATTTGCAATTTTTAATGTTTGATAGGCAGATGGGGGTAACATTTTGGGTTTGCACAGGACTAAGAGGTTTCATGGAAAATAGAAATTTCAATGTTAAATTAAGACACTCCTAGGAAAACTAGGATGGTGGTCACCCTAAAAGTCAAGTTGTTATTTTTTTCTTTTATGTTTAGTACGTTGTGTGCTACCTTTCAAATTCTCTCCCTAACCCTTCATCATGAAGAGAAAGTATCCTATGTTTTCGTTTAGAATCTCAAAACATTTAGTGTTTATGTTCAGCTCTGCAAGTTCTGTTTTTGTCCTGTGGCTGAATCTATACATTTGCAACATCATTTATTTAAAATACTCTCTCGAGTCCCATTATTCCCAATAGGCATGCATGTTCTTTTATTATTATTTTTGTTTAAAATATTGCTTGCCTATTTTAGGTATTTTTTATTTTCTAAATTTTTAATTTTTAATTAACATGTCAGTTTCTTAAAAATCATTGTAATTATGATTGGGATTATGTTGACTATTTAGATCCGTTTCGATAGAATAGACATTTTCATGTTCAGTTTTACAATCCATGAACTTAGTACATTTCTCTTTTCATTTAGTTTTTATTTTTTTACAGTACTCAGTGTAGAGAAGTCTTACATTTTTCTTAAGTTTATGCCTAAATGTTATACTTATTATGCTATTCATAAGTGAATTTTTTAATTTCTATTACTCATTATTTATAGATAAAAATAACTCTTTTCACTATGTACTCTATTTTGATTTCTAAAAGAAACATTTTGTTTCCTGACTTGACAATAAAGTGAATGACCCCTTACAAAAGGTAAATGACTTGCCCATTGACACAGTCTGTGAGTATTCTTATGTGTGTTGACCAATGAGGTCCACATTCTAGGTTTAGAAGTTCTATCTGTGCTACTTATTTGAATGTTGCTTGCTCTAGTGCTTTTGTTTCTTTATTGTTGGCTTGTTTTTTTACTAATGACATCAGAGACTATTAAAATGTTTAAACCTGTATGTAACAGTGGAAATAAAATAGTTACAATGGCTTTAAAATGTAAACAAATTAACATAGTTTTAGTTACTGAGGCATTGCCATGCCTTCAACAGACAGTAATTCTTAGCAACTACTACTGACATAAAATTATTGATTTGAGCATTCCTTGATTCATAAGTTTTGCTGGGGTTAGCAGAAAAGATTTATGTTTTAGATCTCACCTATCAGTGGGAGTAAGGCTTATTAATCTTTTACTGAAGTTGCTTTTTAGAATATTAAATGTGAGTTCTCTTCTCTCAGAACTATATTGGTCAGCATGATCTATAGATACATCTCTTTTATGCAATGTAGCTATAATTTACTTTTTATCTAAAACAGCAATTTAAATTTAAATAAAGATCATGGGAACTATCATATTTCTTCTAGAATTCAACTTCTGTGTGCCACAAATTTCTTTACTGCAAAATGTAAATATTTTAAAATTTACTAGAATTAGCCAAGACAATGGTTGGAATATGGTAAAATATTCATTTCAACTCAAGTGGTAGCTGTTATTATAGTCAAAACTACATGCTACATATGCTGTCAAAGTTCAGTACAGTAGGTCATCATTACATATATTAAGTATTCCGAATATGGTGCCATCTCACAACAACAATGAATGGGAAAAACCACCGATAGGAATTGTAAAACAGCTTGGTCGGGCAGATAATTTGCAGAAAAAAAGAATGTCTGAAAATCATTTATAGTCTTGGTTGAATTAACTTACATTTCTTCTTTGGTTATCCTTGCATACCTAACATATCTCCCATCACTGCTAACAGTGAATCAGCAGACAGCCTGACATTCAAAATTTTTCCTCTTGAACTTTCACAGTATCTTCAAAGTGGCCTTTGAGAAATAAAAGAAGCATTAGGACTTTAGAGAAATCCTTTGCTCACTTAACTTACAATCTGCAGGACCAACAATGATGATTGTTAATAAAACCAACCCTAGATTTAAGAGGTCTGTACTGTCCTCCACTTCAAAGAGTTAAAATGTCTTGCACATTTGTGCTAGTATGCTGCATGCTAATGTTCTTCTCAATTTCCGGAACTGGAAACCCACCCCGCAATGACGATTGTATTGACACTAAATGCTTCTAGTCTCTGCTGGCCTATAAGCAATAATTGGTGGCTTTGAAATGCTAATCATAAAATTTGTTTTGTTTGTCTTTGGAGACACAATGAGATACAGGGGGACAGAGGTGTATAGAGAAGCTGGAGTGTTGGTCAGTTTGCACACTTTTTACTTAGGGTTGACGAAACTCAGACAAATATAATTAGAAGTATGTTTGTTCACAATACTTTAAACCCAGCATAATGTGTATATCAAAGTATGATTGCTCCATCTGAAGGAAGTAGTATTAGCATTTATATGTGTGTAATATAGAATAAATAATGTGACATGTATTTTATAATAGAATAGTGAATAATTAGAGCTATACACCAGACTCCTTGAAAGGGATTTACAAATATTGCATTATTAAATTCTGCCCCCCAAAGTAGGTGCTATTATTTCTGACAATTTTTGATTGATTGTTTGTTTGTTTGTTTATGTAAAATGAGACAGTTAGGTAACCAATTTGCATAGCTGACAGGTGGTACAGTCAAAATTGACCCTCAAAGTCCACTGTTAATTGAATTCTGTTAGTAGTTTCTACATGGAAGAATTAATGCTGCTTCATTCTGTGTTATATATTTAAAAGGGGGAAAATACCAAAATGTTAGCAATTATGTTATAAATGTTTGGCAAACCTGGGTTTTGTTCTAGAACTTGATGATTTTTTGAATGTATTAACTTAGAAAAACTATTGTTAAATACTTTTGCTATGACTTTATATTCTGTAGGTAAGTCTAATAAAACAGGTTTATTCACATAATTTTTAACTTTTCCAATCTGGTTTTTTCAAAGTATTATACTTTTGATTTGTATACATCCATTTCGAGTTAAATTGCCCAGGCATCCCTCTGTTCTTACGCATTTGTGCACCTGCTCATATTTCTCCTTCGTCTGGATGAAGGATTCCAATGGCTCTCAAATGAGGCAGCATTACTATTAGTTTGTGCTTTTGCTCTACAACACACAGGAAATTCATTACCAGTATAAAGTTCATTCCTGCCCTTTTTTTTTTTTTGCCTGTAGGTACTTAGACTAATCCTTTATTACTTCATTTTCTGCAAATATTTATTTTTATTTCTACAAGAGACTTTAGCAGGTGTTTTAAATAATTTTTGAACATAGGGGCTGCATATATTTTTGTGATTAAATGTTTTCAAAATTTCAGATAGATACCCCAAGAAGGGGTTGTACGAGCTCTTTATATATTTTGGATATTACCCCCTTGTCAGAGCTGGTTTCTTTTGCTGTGCAGAAGCTTTTTAATATGGTATAGTCCCACATATTTATTTTTTTCTTTTACTTCCCTCGCCTTAGGAGTCAAATTCATAAAATCTTCTCTAAGACTCATATGTGGGATATAAAACAAAGTAACAAATGATCAAATATGACAAATGAACAAACCCCCCTAGACACAGACAACAGTACGAGGTTACCAGTGGGAAAGGGTTAGCGGTGCAGTGAAGGGTAGAGGGAGTTGAATGTGTAGTGATGGAAGGTGATTTGATTTTGGGAGGTAGGCATGTAACCAAAACATGTTGCCTGCCCCTACGAAAGACAATACTGCAGAGGCAGGTGCTGATGTAAAGGAAAGTGTCCTGTTGTTTTGTTTTGTTTTGTTCTGTTTTGTTTGTTTTTTGCGCAGGCTTGCCATCTGGAAGTTGGGAAACTCAAATCTCAAAGCCCATCTCCTAGGAAGATGGGGGATTCATGCCACAAAGCCCATCCCCACATCTCAGTGGAGGCAGAGGTTTTTATAAGGAGGGGGAGGGGAATAGAACAAAGAGATCAAGAGAGGGGGTTGAAAAGTTCTCTATGTGCAGATGAGCATGGTCCATTCCGATAAGGTAAATGGTGGTCTGTGTGTATCATCCTGGTTTAGACATCCTGATTTCATATCATCCTGGCTTCGCAGTTCAAAGTCAGCAAATTTCCCAGAGCTAGCATGCTTGAAGGTCCAAATTTATATCTTTTATTTATTTATTTTTAATTGTTCTTTAGGTATAGTTTTCTGCTTTTTACTCCAATTGCAGCCCACCCCCAAAGCCCTCCCCACCTGCCTCCCGTTTCCAACCCCCCCACCTTGTTTTTGTCCATGTGTCCTTTATACTTGTTCCTGCAAACCCTTCCCCTTTTCCCCTGAAATTCTCTCTCCTCTCCCCTTTGGTCACTGTCAGCCTGTTCTCTATTTCAGTGTCTTTGTTTGTATTTTGCATGTTTGTTTGTTTCGTTGATTAGGTTCCTGTTAAAGGTGAGATCATATGGTATTTGTCTTTCACTGCCTGACTTACTTTGCTTAGGATAAAGCTTCCCAGTTCCACCCATGCTGTTGCAAAGGGTAGGAGCTCCTTCAAAAAACTACAGTACATTTACACAATGGCATTCTATGCAGCAGAAAGAAAGAAGGAGAATCTATATCTTTTGAATTTAGTCCCTAGGATCCTTTTACAAACACGCTGTTCATCTTTAAGCCACATAACAGAGTCAGCACTTACAGAAACAATGTCAAAAGAATGGTGGTCCACTGATACAATTTTCCAGTTACAGGCACACAGTGAAATACACAGATTATATCTAGTAGAGCTATATACATGTAACCTGTGTAAATTTATTAACCAATGTCACACTAATAAAGTTAATAAAAATAAATGATAAAAAATCTAAATCTTGTTATATTACTTACCCTCTGCTCAAAGAATTCCAGTGACTTTCTATTACATTTCAGCATATAATCCAAAATTGTAACCAACACTTCAAAGACATGACATGGACATAATCTAGCCTTTGATATCACTTTCCTTTCAGTCAAACTGAGCTTATTGCTCTTTCTTGACCACAGTAAGGAACATCCTGTCTTGACCCCTTTCTAGTTATTGTTCTCTCCACATGGAAGGTTCCAGGTATTCTCAAGTTTTTTCCTTCCCGTCATTCATATCTCCATTCAAGACAACCATCTCACATCTTACTGTTCATCCTATTTAATACTAGGTCTGTCCAGAGGGTATCCAGCCATGTCATATGAAAAATTGGGACTTCTTTATTGAAGAAGATAAAAGATACAAGAAACACTGTACATAGGGCAATGATGCCTCAGTCCCTTTCAAAGTAGGCACCTTGGGACCTCACACAGTTCTCCCAATCTCCCTCAGCTGCTCTGTCATATTTTCCTGAATCTTATCAATGGTCTGAAATCTCTTCCCTTTCAAAAGTGATTTTAGTTTTGAGAAAAGCCAAAAGTCACAGGGTGCCAAATCTGGGCTGTAGGGGGACTAAGTCACCTGGGTTATTTGATGTGTCACAAAGATCTCTGCACCAGATAAGATGCATGAATGGGTACATTGTGGTGATGAAGCTGCCAATCACCAGCTCTCCGTTGCCACAGCCTTCTGAATCATCCAAATAGTTTCCATGGAGGAATGTTCAAGTCCAACCCAAAATCTGATGCAGATTTGTTGCTCTATTCACTCAGTCACTTTGAATGTCATGGCCATACAGTACACATGCTTACTCAAAGGTGTCTACCTCCCCCACTTACTAGTACAAAGAAGTCATCATTGTATATGCATGTGCATTCTAGTCCACTTTTCTTGGCTGTCAGATCATGTCAATGTCGCACAAACCATTCTCATTATATTAACAATGGTTGGACTTTTTCCAGATTGACCTCATATATCTTTCTAAGTCACTTACTATCACCCTACTATTTTAGTATCTTCAAAGTACTTATCTCTGCAAAACAGAGGCAAGCTATATGAGTGCAGGAATTTGTTTTGTCCATTACCAAAATCAAATGTCTGGAAAGCATTAGGGCCTAAATTATTTTTTTTTTTTGATTGTAGGAAGGAATTGGAAAAGAAAAGAATGTGTTTTTTTAAACACAAATAACTGGACCAGCACTCTCCAGTATATCTTTCCTTAATGATGAAAACATTCCGTATTAGTGCTGTCTCATAGAGTAGCCACTAGAAAAATGAGTCTATTAAGCACTTAAAATATGGCAAGTCAAACTGAGGAATGCATTTTTAATTTCTTTAATTAAATTTGAGCAGCTGCATTTTTATCACATTAGAGAGCACAGCATAGTATGATAGCAGAGGCAGGAAAAGGACTAGGCCTATTAGCATAGGATTGGCTTGGCCAAAAAGTCTGTTTAGTTTTTTCTGTATAATAAAAGACACATTTTTCATTTCACCAATAACTTTATCGATTTGGATATTTTGAATATGCTGGCTATCTCACACATGGTATAACATCTATTGTTCTCAATTAATGTCTGATTGCTATCAGCTTCAACTGGTCTACCTGACCATGGAGCATCATACAGTGAGAACTCTTTAGCACAAAACTTCACAAACCACTTTTGACATATTTGATCAGTCATAGAACCTTCTCTATACACTGCACAAATCTTATTTTTGCATTTCAGTTGCATTTTTGCCTTTCTTGAAAGAATAAAGCATAACATACTGAAAATTTTGCATAATTTCTTACAATTTCTATATAAAAATGGCTACACAAAATTCACCTATTTTGATTTTTTTAATGCAAGCTGATATGACAGCTGTCATAATACAATCTAACAAAATTGTTTCAAATGAAGTTAAAGACAACTAAGCACTACTAGAGCCATCTTAGGGGAGAAACAAAATGAACTTTTTGGCCAACCTAATATATTGACCCAAATATCCATTACGCGATTAATTTTTTAAATGCCCATTGAAATTTTTTGCATTATTTGAAATGAGGGCCCTGCTGTTACTACATTTTCAGGAATTTACATTTCAACTCCAGGGATCTCATTTTGATTTTGGTGTATGGTTCAATTATGTGATATTGGAACTTTTATAAGCCTATAAGTAAGAGTTATTTTTTTAACTACTGAGATTAAAATGAAAATAAAAGGAAATAGAAGATAAATGTGGATTTTCAAAATTTCAAAACATTTATCAAACAGTTATTTCTAGTGTTAGCAAAGGTTGGGATGTTGTTACTATATTTAAAGTGTTTAAAATTAAAGACTTTGTCCACTTGATTGCATGTATATAAATTTGCAAATGAAATAATCAGATTCCAGTTAAATGTGTTTGGCATGGTGGTGTTTTCAATGACACTGTTACTTAAAGCAATGCAAAGTGGAAGTATTCTTAACACCCAAGATTAATGAATTTACATGAACTAGGAATATACTACATGCTATTGTTGAAGTACATACCTGGGAGTAAACCACTAGTTTTGATCTGAAGAGCATAACGTAGAATACAATACAGCATATGTACATGTTAATGTGTGTATATTGCTTAAGACATCAGTAGTTACTTTTCATTATTATTATCAAGCCCTCAGTAGTTACTTTTGTTATTATTTTTTTTACAATTCTTTCTCTGCACTTTTACTGTTGATACTATGACAGATGTTACCATTGTGTCCCCCTCCCTGCCCTGCCGTCTGCCTCCACCCGGCCCCTGCCCCTCCTTCCCTCTGGCCATCACCACACTGGTGCCTGTGCCTATCAGTTATGCACACATGTTCTCTGGCTGATCCTTTCACCTTCTTCTATCAATGTGTAGGTTTCAGGAGACTATAATAGCAATAACTGCATATTGATAAGTTTACTAAATAAGGTTAATTATCTCTGCGCTAAGTAAAACAAACCATTTTAGCCCCTGGCCTTCTAAGTAAGGATGATCTCCTATATATTATATAGATTGGCATTTATTTAACTAAGCCTCCTTTAGCTTATATAAAATAAAAATGTTTGCTATACTCTTTTCATCCTCCTCCTAGGTTCTGATAATCTGTTTAGACTCTCTCAATTGCTAACTTCTCCTTGAGTCTCTGTTCTCCAGCACCTGCACCTTCAGCTCAGAGGCCCATGAACAGCCGTGGTAGACCTACACTAGTTAATATGGACTTGTTTGCAAAAACAAGAATGTAAAATTTAAGCTGACTTTAAAATGTAAATTTACTGATTCCAGAGTTTAAAAAGAAATGTTCTAAGGAGAGGATTTGTGTTAATGCATACCACATGATTCAGAAGTATATGTTTCTTCTTTTTTTCTTTCTGCATTCACTGAAAAGGTTCTGAGATCCAATCAATTCTTTCAGTTTGTCACATGCCCAGCACGAATCATTCAGTGGGACGTAAGTAGTCAAGTACATGGAACCTACTTTAACTTTGCGGTAATTAAACTTTTCTGGGTCCATACAGCCTTCCAATTAAAATTATAGTCTTTTAGAAAGGAGGGAAGGAAAGTCAATCCTAGGAAAAAAATCAGCGACTGCTGAACCAGATTGCTGCTTCCTGTATTACTGACCGCAATGGACTCCCCTACCATAAGGGAAAAACTCTGACACAACTTGTTGCTGAAAAGAGTGTGTGTTCTTTATTGTAATGCAGAGAAGCAGAGTGCTTCTGTGTCTGAAACCAGCAGATTTGCTAATATGTTTTTCATACTTTTTTCATGTCTGCAAACATTTAGCTCTTTTGAACAGTGCCATTATTTACCTCTTTCACCTTGGTATTTATATGTTTCACTCACAGGGTTTAGAAATGACAAATCGGCTATTTTGTAGCCCTAAGTGTCAAACAACAGCAGGTTGTCATTTAGCCAAGATTTTTTAAAGCTGTCATCAGCGTTCTTTTATGTAGGGATTAAAAAAAAATAGTCTTAGGTCTTATTTCATAGTAACCTGCTTACTTATCAGTATTTATTCATAGTTTAATCAGAGTATACCCTCTAATGCCCACTAATATCATTCATAATAGATAGAATAAGCACCATTATAAACTATTTTATGTTAATATAACAGAAACAATGTACTAACATATAATTATTTAACTTGGACTTATGTATATAATTTGAAAAATATCTAAATTTTGGGTGTTTCTTCATTAAACTATATGCAAAAGTTTTAAGAAAATAAAATATAAAGGCAATCCAAGTTATACAAAGCATTAATACTTCCGATATAAAGAGAAAAGACCATTGTGAAACAGGAAAACAGGAGAGGCATTTGTACATAATTTACTACAGCAAATAAAATAATTGGAAAAATGGGGTTTTCCACCTGTGAGTTTTGAAGTTTGTGTAAATTATAGCTTGATGTTTTCTGAGATGACATAAGTGATTTATAGAGTTCAGTGCTGACAAGAGTGTAGAAATTGCCATCGTTCAACGCTGGCTTAGGGCTTTGAAGTGGTGTTATATGGTTATTCTCATAGTAAAATGGTTCACCTTTCATTTTATAGAACAGGATGATGGATGGTACAGTGGGAGCCTTGAAGTGATATGTTGCAGCCCCAAACAGTGAGATACCTTCTAGTGCTTAAATAGCAGCTCACCACTGGGCACCACAGGTGAATATACTGGCTTTTGGTATGTGTTAATTGTGCCGTGAGCAGCAAATGGAATGTTCCTGAAAAGACTGATTAATTGGCTTTCTTTATCAAAAGTAAACTTATCTATCAATATGACATTACCACATTTGTAATAATGTGGCATAGAATAATATAGAGATTTTTAATGAAAAAATATTCAGACATTTTATGCCTCAGTGGCTTTTCACATGCTGTTTCTTATGTCTGAAATGCCTTTCTCTTCTTATTCACCCAAGTAATCCTTACTTATCTTTAACATTTTTCTCCTGTATTTTCTGTGGGAGATCATGCATTTATTCTTGCATATCTGAAGTTCTATTATAATCTAGTTATATGTCTGACCTCTTCCCCCCACTTGTAAGCCTCTGCAGGACATATCATCCTGGTGTGTGAGGCAAGACTTAAGTTTTAAACTTCTATCATGATTTATTAAAATATACTAAAGAAATTGGAAGTTAAAATGTAACTCCTTTGTATACTAATGTATATCCCATGTTTAGTATTAAAAAACAGTTAAATCTGAATATAAAGTAAAATTCTCAACTGTGATAACAAATGTAATATGTATTTATGCTGTTCATCTGCTTATTAAAAACATTTGGTCAGCTAACAGTATGCATCCTGTTATCCTTATAAATAAGTTGTGTAATAATTAAAACATTATTTCAATATTTAGGAATTAAAATCAGAACTGAGACTTTTTATACTGTTAATGATTTCCTAATTTTAAGATATGTTGTATACAGATGCCTTACATTGTTGATTTTTATGAAACTTTTTATTACAGTCCCATAGGCATTAGTGACATATGCATATGTGAAGTTTTATTATGATCCTGGCATGTTGCCTGAAACATCACAATGTCAACAGAGGAGAGCCTAGGGTGTGATGATTAGCTTTCCAACATAAGGTGGCCATTTGCTTTGTCATCCCAACCAGGGCAACTTTGACAGAGTAGGGTTGGACAACGGTTACACCGATGCTGTAGGTGTCAACTGATATTGCCCATGACAACCAGGCCCTGTGGTCGTGTGCTCACTCTGCCAATAAATGTAAAAGTACTGTAATTAAAATATGGCCTGTATATTATGTTTAAACACACGTGCATGTACTGCTAAACACATATGTGACATATGTGAAATCTGTATGTGTATATGAGTCTGTGTATCCATATGTGTATTTATGTATATATAATCTGTGCATTTTTTAGTATTTAAATATTAACTTCTGAATACTAAGAGGAGGAAAAATACCATACAATTCAAGTTATAAAGTTTTTTTAAAAAAATTTTACATAGCTCTATTGAATTGGGTGGATGGGGACAGTCCTTTTATTTTTCACTTTCACAAAATTTTTATATTTCTAGATAAGATAGATAAGTTTGCATGGGTAGAAAGAACTCCCTCCATAGCCCAAGATGGGACAGGGTTACATTATATTTGGCTTAATACTGATTTCTCCTTGCAATTCTTTCCATGTATGCAAGGTTCTTTCATATACCTTCAGGTAAAATCAATGAAACTGTAAAATCAGTCTATGAACTAGAAGTTGGTAAGTCTCAAATTTCTATTTTCTAGTTCAGACTGTCAACCATTCATTATACAAAATGACTTCAAACCAGTTTGTGATTTTTTTATAGTGTTTGGATGAGTTCTAGCTTATCAATGTCTTTTTTCACATTGAATTAGAACTATTTATAAACTCTTGTGATCTGAGTAATGCAGCATAGAAAGAAGTGTCACCTACTTTATTTATATACATTGATGCAATGAAAATTGCATTAACATTTTGGTGCACCTATTATGCCACTAAAATACGTGTTTTCAAATCAACTATCCCGTTGAACCATGTTTATACATACTTTGCTGTATAGAAGTACAATTTACCATGCAGGACTTCTGGGGCTGGCTCCTTGTTCCAAGTGCAGGACAGCCCAAACAAGCCTTGTTACTTTCTGTTTTCTACATTCTCAAGTACTTTTATTCTGTCATCACTCTCTCTAAAAAATTTATGTTCTTAGAAAATGTAATTAATGCACCTTCTATATTTTCATCAAAGTCACTAATAAATGCTTTAAAAATAGTCCTAAAATAGAGCCTTCTATGAGCCTTCATTATAGACCTACAACTGAGCTGATGTCTTCAGATATGTTTTACACACTCTTTTTAACCTTTTGTCACATTGAACAGACTCATACAAGATATATAAATGTATCTCTTGCCAAAGACCAATCATTATTGTGTGTTACTGGAATTAATATTCAATCCTCTTATGTAATCTTTTTCCATATTATAGTTATAAAGTGAAAGAATGAGCCATAAGTACTCAAGTAACCTTCATTTCTATGCTCAAAAATGTCATTTTTAATATGCCAATGCTCTTGTATCACTAAACAATGAGTCACTAAATATCAAAACTCACCCCTTTCCCCATATGAGTAACAGATTCTATTTTATAAGAATTATCTTATTTTCTTCTCAGTCCCTTGAGCATCTACTCTTGAAACATGAATATTACATACTATTTATTTGTCCTTAGAAGAACTGTTTCTTCATGCTACTGAAATACATGTATTTCAGTATACATGTATTTCAATACATCTGAGTATATCATTGTGTATTGAATTTGATCAGACAAAGTGGAATAATTTGAATCATAGAATATAAGGCAGTGTTAAAAACAAAAATCTCAGGATGAGTACGCATATGTAGCTTTGCCTCAGAATCAGCTGGTACTTGAATAATCACCAGCTCTCGACCTCACTAAATCTCATATTGGTTTCTTTTGTGATCTCAAGGGCATCATTGTCTCTTTCACTGGGAAATGGCTTTTCCACACAGTGATACCATGTCCACTTGTTAATTTTATATCCTATAGTTTCAACCGTAAAAGAGGAATTTTTTTTCCATGATGGGGTGGAGGAGGGAAGAAGAAAGAAAAAGAAGGGAGGGGTTTTGAAAGAGAGAAAAGAAGGAGGGAGAGAATGGGAGGGAAAGGGAAAGAGACAGAGAATATCAAAAGTCTGTTGACTGTTGTCCTGTGGGTGGGATGGCTATCCTAGTTTAGTCAAACCGGACTTGGGGAGCAGGGGCCAGGGAGAACGCATCAGGCATACTGTGTCTGAGTTTGAAGTGTGAGACCACCAGAGCAGTGTGTCATTCTTGACCCCGGGTCATTGCTGTTCTGCAGGGTAACGGACATCTCTTCACGTTTTATGTTTACCATTAGCTCTAGTCCAGTCATAATTGTCTTCCTCCACACACTCCACCTCTGTGATGATTGTATTTTCCACCTTATCTTCCAATAACTAATTTTATTTTTCATCCTTGATACTGTGATTATTTTGTTATTTTATAATAACACATTTTGTCTTAAAACTTCCCTCATATTTTTTAAGATTCTCAACTCAAACAGTTTCACACCAGGGAATGTTTGGCAACTTCTGGAGAGACTTTTAGCTATAATACCTGGTGGGAGGAGGGTGCGGGTGAGAGGGTACCACCAGCATCTAGTGGTTAGAGGCCATTTCCCCACAACAGTTACCTGGACCAAAATGGCAATAGTACTAAGATTGAGAAACTTAAATATAGAGAATATAAAATTCTTTCTAAAATATTGATGCATAGATCAACAAAAATATGCTCCATTTTATAGTCATTGAACCATAAAGTTAGGGGGGGTATGGAGGCCTGAGAGTCTACTTTTTTAACAAGCTTCTCCGATAATTCTTAGTCATACTGAAGTTTTAAAACTATAAATCCTATGAAGTACTATGAACTGCCCTCTTTCTCAGTATGAGAAAGGTTTTATTTGGAACTCACATCATCTCCAAAACTTTTTTAGATTTCGAGAAAAAAATATTTTTACTTCATAATTCTCTTTGATAATTCATCCTGATGACTATAACAAACCGTTTACTTCCTGTTTGACTGATCTATCCAGGCTTATTAAAGCATTACTCTTGCTTTATCTAGAAATATCACTTTCAAATTGCTTGATCACCACAAGCAAATTACTCTCAATTATCACTGTGCAGTACCAACCCCTGATCACCATCACTATGTGTCACCCAGGAAACAAAACATCTTTCAAAGATGTAAGATGCTACATAGCTTTCTTCCTTTTCATCCCCACCTAATATCCTAATCAGTGAACACTTAAGTAACATTAATTTTCTATTTACTTTGAAGTCACATTTGCCATCTCACTTTCTGATACATTTCACTTACTATTTCTCATCCCTTCCCTCCTCAACATTTCTCCATTTTCCAATTTTTACTAATAGTACCAGGCCCCTCAACTTCACGAGATCTAATAAAAAGTTGTGCTTATAATAGCTAGAAGTTCAAAGGAAGAAAAAATGGAGTGAGCAGTATTTCTGAATATTGTCCCTCTTCTTGGAAATCAGAGCAAAGAGCAAAAGGGGGATATAGATTCTTAGCAGTGAGAGCAACTAGATCTCAAACCTCAGAGTAGATTAGAATCTACCACTTGAAGGTTTAGATCACCTAAATAAAAAGTAACTCTCTCTCAGTCAGCTGTTTCAGGGTTTTATTTATGATCGTATTCAGGACAAATGCTGACACATGTGACTACATATGACACCATGACTACATATGATTGTGCGTAAGTCAAAAACATTTACATGTTGAAGTACTTAGTTTATTGTACATAAAACATCTGCTACATTTTAGCACCAACTAAATATAGTCTCCTCCATATAACAAAAATTGAACATATTTTCATACCAAATTAAAATTATTACAAAATAAATAATTTAGATGATTTCTGGTATTCAACTGTAGGTTTTTTCAAATATTTTGTGAAATGATATTCAGAACCCCAGGCTGAAAATCACCACGCCTTGTATAAATGAATACAGTAAAATGTACTGCAGATAGAATATCAAAGTTAGAGAACCCATTTTGCACACCAGTAAGTGGGAAACTAAGCGCATTTCGCCAAGTCACACATCTGACAACTCTACTGCTAATACATGTACATCAAAGATGCATGAACCCAAGGGATCAAGGTAGCCTGCTATGTGATGGTTCATAAACAGAAATACCAATTTGGGGGAATAAAATCATTATTTTTATTTTTAAAGTATGAAAACTGAAAAAATACAAAAATTATGTTACTTACTTCAGAATAATTAAAGATGATAAAATTGTTTTAGTTTACATTGATTATTTATAGTCTTACCCAACCCCACATGCAGGATTCCCAGGGTCTCCATTCCTTTATATTTAACCTGATTCAATAAACAAGCTGGAGAAAAGTTGCCATTAAATTTTTTTATGGTTTTCCTTGTGTTTTTCTTGAAATTTGTACTATGAAAATTTGTTTAGCATGAACAGAAATAGAGGTAGTGGTATAAATAATCCCAGTGTACCTATACCAAACTTCAACAATTTAACAATATCAGCTCATTGCAAATTTTTTCTTTAATCTACCCAACAATATTATTTTCAAGCATATTCCAGACATCCTGTAACATCTTCTGTAAATATCTAAAACATATTAACTCTTTAAAGAATAACCATGATTGTATCACATTAAAATATTAAGAGGCTTTTAAATATTTTTTAAATTTTTCTTTAATATTGGATGTACAATATTATATTAGTTTCAGGTGCACAATCTAGTGATAAAGCATTTATATAACTTACAAAGTGATCATTTCTATAAATCTAGTACCCATCCGATACCATACATAGTTATTGCAATATTATTGATTATATTTCCTGTGCTGCAGTTTACATCCCATGACTGTTTTGTAACAATAAATTTGTACTTCCTAATTCCTTCATCTGTTTCACCTGCCCTCCCAACCACCCTCTCATTTGGCAACTGTCAGAATATTCTCTGTATTTATTCATGTTCTACTTGTTCATTTATTTTATTTTATAGATTCCACCTGTAAGTGAAATCATAGGGCATTTTTCTGTCTCTGTCTGACTTAGGGCAGGGTTCCTAGGGAATCACCAGGGTAGGGGGAACAGTGCTAATGGAGACACAGACACGGCACCCACCTGCCATCTCTTTGGGGGTGAAGGCTTGCACAAGAAAAAACTGGTCTCTGCCAGCGCTGGGAGAAAGCTGCCCATCCAGCCCTCCCTGGACAATTCAGTTTTTCCTGTTATGTCCCTGGCACCATTTGAGTTGTTGCCCTAGTGCTGAAGTTCAGAGCAAGTGAATATGAACAGGTCTGTGTGCGGTCCTTTAGGAGGAATGCCAAGGGTCTCCAGAACCCCTTAGTCTCATTCAGCCACAATTTCCCCCGGTTTTTACAGCAAGAAATTTTGGGGCTTCTCTTTCTAGCACTGGAATCCTGGGCTGGTGGTTTTAGTGTGGTGCTGGGACCCCTTACTCCTCCAGGGGAGGGGCTTCTGCAACTGAGATATTCCACTCATTTTAACCAGGACACCTAGGTGTGGGACCGGCCTTTCCATGTCTCCAACCCTCCTACCAGTCTGGACGAGGCTTCTTTTTTCTGTCCTTAGTTATAGGACTTGTGTTCAGCTAGATTTCAGGCAATTCTAAATGATGGTTATTCTATAGTTTAGTTTTAATTTTGCTGTGGTTGTGGAAGGATATGAGTACTGTGTTTACCTACTTTGCCATCTTGAACAGTTATTTGTTAATAGTATCAAAGAAAAACCAAATCAATCAGTGCTCAGTTTCTCCCGATTGCCTCCTAATTCCGTTATTTAAAATAAGTCCACATATTTTACATGCTTATCTTTCCTTGCCATTTAATATATGCTCTCCTTTTTGTTTTCTTGGAAATTTATTTGAAATACAAAGCAAAAGAAAACAAACAGAACCAGAGGTGGACCAAAAACAGGGACCCTAGCACTCTGTGACTTGCAGTTTCTTGACTTTGTGCAGGAAAGAATTCAAGATCATGTGTGAGTGAAAGCAAAAGCAAGTTTTATTTAGGTAGAGAGAAAGAGCCCAGGATTCGGGTTCCTGGTGGCAGGATCAGGAGGCGAGCTCCCCTGCTGCTCCAGCTGTTCCAAGTCCCATAGTGCACCTCTTTTAAAGAAGCAAAGTACACACCCCAGAGGATGTGGGTGAACTTGCAAGTGAGTTGGATGCCACGGTCAGTCAGTTCTTGGGATTTTACGTATTCCCAAAGGTTGGTTGTGCCTGAATTTTGTGGCACCAAATTTTGTCTCTGTCTTCTGGTTGGGAGGATGGACTTGTTCCTAACATGATTTGTTCCAAAGTGTCATGAGGTTGGTCCTCCTTTGTCTTCCTTGTGCTTGAAGTATCATTTTTTTTTTTTTTTAATAATGGTATGATGAGCATTAGGGTCTTTGTGGTCAATTTTCCTCCATCTTGGACTGAGTCAGTTCTGGTTTTAATCAGTTTTTGTTGTTGACTTCTGTGACCACCGCAGAAATTTCCTGCCCTAAACTGTTTTCCTTTGATCATGTATGGAGGTGTGGGGTCTGGTGAGAGGACCTAGTGGTTTGTCACATTGTGACCTTCATTCCTACTTCCTCATGCCAATTGTTGGGAGCTTCCCTAACTTATTTCTGTCCTGCCTCAATTCATTTCACAGAAGTTTCTGCATGTTAAGTTTTGCCGATTATACCCTCTCTCCTATATTTCCTTTAAATTAGTGAGGCATTGTTCTGATTCAGAGTTGCTGGTTTTTTGTTTCCATGAATCTTTCTTCTGTGGTATTGGTTACTTGCATTGGGGGTCACTTGAATTCTGGGTTGCCTCTTTCACTGTGATGTTAGAACTAACTGGGTTCCTCTGCTATCCACATAATATATCCATTATGAAGTTCCGTATGGTTATGCTATATTTTGGCCCTTTATTTTATTATGTATTAAAATTGGAAATATTCTTATCTTATTCCTTTTTATTAGTGATGATACATTTTTTCAAGAAATTATTTCCTCTTGTTAACTATTAAATCAAGGTACATTTTATACAGATAACACAGAATATGATTTGTTCTTTGTATCATTTTTGTGATTGATTCCCTAGCATCCTAGCATTCTTTACATGTGGATATTACAATATATTTTAGTATCAGTTTGAAGTCATGGACTTTATCTCATTTAATGTATTGTAATTGTCTTGTTATCAAAGCATAAATTGCTCCATATTTAGAAAATGGTACTTCTTCTAGTTCCACTTGAATCCAGTAGTTTTCTCTGATATCTGGTTTTTGGTTTGAATCTTAAATAGTATCAACTATCCCCTATCTGTCATAATATGTAAGAACTAGAAAATATTAATGAACAACAAAAGTGTCCTATTTAATTTGGAATAAAGATATATATATATATATCTCCACCAATTTTTGCTACCCTTACTATTAAAACTTGCGTGAGAATAAAAGAATTAAATATCTCAAATATATATAAAGAATATTGTTCTCCATAAATACTTGACAATCATGTGGAGAAGGAAATACTGTGTTTTTTTTATTTTATTTATTCTTGAATTTAAAAGTTAAATTCTCTTGTAGTGACAGTAAATGAGAGTCAGTTTTGGTGTAAACCTATGTTTTGAGTGCTCATGGTTGTGGGGGATTTTTGTTTTTGTTTTTGGCATGCCATTTTCTCTTTTTTTTCTCATATTTCCCTTTCCTTATCATGAAATACTTTGGAGTAACTGTGTAAATCACACCATGCCAAGTGCTGGCTGTAGTGCTGGGCATGCATTTTACCATCTCTTGAATCCCGTGGCCTCTCAGTATTGCCTTTCAAACTTTCAAATCAAGTTTCAAGATATTCATCAAGAGGTTACCTTGTTCTTGACAGAGGTTACTCTTTCAGATCTTGTGTGAGCAGCAGAAGAATGGTAGCTAAACCACCCCAATTTCTTTTTGGAGAGCTACCCCGCTAGTTTCCACAATGCAAGCTGTCTGACTGTGTTTTATACCACAGGGCGTCCTTGTGCACAGAGTACACATTTGTGGATGCTCCCCTCCAACCACTCTGTGTAAACTCTCGAAAGGATTCTCAAAGCTCTGCTTTAGGTTTGTAAGAGACACTCAATGGAAAGTATATAAGTTCTTGGATAGATACATCTTACTTTCTTTCCTTAAAAAATTATATTTATTATTCTCAAACTAAAAATTATACTGAACTCTGAAACATTGAATATGTTTGTTGTTAACATTATTAACATTGAATAGGTTAACAATGATTCTGAGATAATAAAAGTTGATATAAATTGTATATAAAGGCTATGGTTGCAGTAATAGTCTTCTGCATGGCTCATGTAACCTACTAATTATAAATAGATATCTTAAAAATATCAGTAAGAAATACCTCAAATTAGAATTTGGAACTTCATGGTTGTTTGGGGTAAAATACACACTATTCAAATGGTGACACCAATTTGCATTTTTTTCTGGGAAGGGAAATTCTAAAAATATCTATGGGGAAAATTAAGATATGAATGAGAAATTATTTCTTGTTGTTGGTATCATTTTCTTTAGAGAAGAGGATCTCTTATGAAATACTAAGTATGATGGACAAAATATCAGGAATCATTACAATACATGACATTTAATAGGACAATGAAGATAGATGCTTCATTCTTCAAAATTTCCTGAGTCTGGGTCGTGTTGTTGAGAGTTCAGAGTTAGCACTTGAGCTAGACTAAAAGCTGACAGTATGCACTTAGATTTTGATATGTGGGAAAATCAATGTTCTTTTCTTATTTTGATTTATAATATAAAATCTTTTGGCATCAGGAACAAAAAGCTAAGCTTTTCTGGTGTTTCTTTGACATGAATGCTATAATAATATGATGAGTCACACTTGGATAATTTTTATAAAGAGCCTGTGTGATTATTCTCAGTGAACAATTGTAAACCTGTCATGTAAAATACACAGAATTGCTTAATTTGGGTTTAAAATAACAGCTCTAATTTGCAAATAATGTATTAGGACTTGACAACCCTGTAGATCTATACACTTTAATGGACCTGCGTGTAAAGACTATAGAAGGCAATGAAAACGAACATCTAATTCTTTAGGAAAAAATGTTTCTAAAAAACCCTGAATTACCACTGCCACTGAATCTAAAATGCCTTATCAAATATACCTCATAATGGTAGTTTTCCTAACTATGTTTCCTTCATTGTTAAATTGGCTTTGTATGTATTTCAGATTTCATCAGTGTTACCTTCCATAATAATGTCAAATGTGGGGCAAATGTTGTTTCTCGGGCAAACAAGGCTTGTTTTAATTCCTGCGGCAATCTGAAGAAACTAGAATCACATATGAGCCTCAAATTAACTACATACTGAACCTAAGAAATTTTGTATTTTTATATGTATGTTTCTCAAAACTTCTGGAATATCTTTTCCATTATCTTTTCATAATTTATCTTTTCCAGTTTATATAGTATATTTTTCTAGAGCTCGGTGAGGACCATATTAGGTTTACTCCATTTTACTGGTGAGGTATTTAAATTTCTCTGTCATGTGTTGTATCTATTTTCCCCTTTGTGTTGCATTCTGAATAGTATCTTGAGATTTTTTTCTCATTAATTAAGTATTCCTTTCATTAAAACCGGGTATTTTAACTATATACTGAATTTAACTTTATTATAATTTTTATTCTGGAAATTTTATTTGTTTGAAAAATGGTGTTCTTTTGAAGTAGCTTTCTATTCATTTTATTTATATATATATATATATATACACACACACACAAACATAGATAGATAGATAGATAGAAAGAAAGAAACATTGTTTCTTTAAATTATGTGTTTTATAATTCCAATATTGTAAATCCCTTGAGATTTTATTAAAATTTTTTTTTCTAATTCTGGGTCTCACTATACTAGTGATCCTTCAGTCCATTGAGGCTATTTACTTTGAACTGCTTATTTTTCTCAGAACTTTACCTTCGGCACTCTTTTTTTGGTGTTAAATTTGTACCATTCTAGAGAGAGTAATAGTGATTCTTTTTGCAAGGTGCATGTGCACATAAAGACTCCTAACTACTACAGATTAATTATCTACTTCAAAATTGTCAGGCCACGCTGAAAATAAGAAATGCACCCCAAAACCCATGTGACAGTAATGATAAAGTAATGGTTTTCAAAGCAAATATTTTTCCTCCTCTTGTGTATACCCAATTTGAAGAAGACAACTTTCTTTAAGTTTTCTTTCAATATTTTTGTTCTGAAGTTTCACCAAAATGTTCATCTAGTTGCAGATTTTGTTTATATTTCTATTCATCAGAACTCAATGCCTAGAGTTGGAAACATAGATTTACTTAAGCAACTTTGTCAGATATTATGCTTTGAAATATTTGTTATTCTTACCCTCTGTTTTCTATTTTTTGATTTTTTATTAACATAATTTTGGACTTCTATTTTTGTCCTTTCTTTGCTGTTACTCTTTTTTCATATTTTCTATATTTTTCTGCATTGAATTCTGAGTTATTTCCTCAATTTTATCTCTCAGTTGGCTTTTCTTCCTCTTCACTCTTGTCCAATCTACTATCTGACATATACATTGAGATTTCAATTTTTATCACTGTTTTCAGAATTTTTAGCATTCTTTATTTTAATTTAATTTTTCTGTTTTTAAAAATGAACTATATATCCATTGCCATTTATACATTCTTTTACTTCTTTAATTAGTTTACATATTTTTATCCATTTTGTATTATCTACCTTATTGTTTCCCAATACAAGGATGTTCTTTCTTCTGCAGTTTGAGCTCATTGATATTCATCCACACCGACACCCCCTCATACAAGTCATACAAGTTTTAACTGTGAACTTGCTTTTCTTCAAGGGGCAATTTTTTCCTTATGGTAAAGGAATGAGTTAATTATTAAAAAATATTCCAGCACAGGGTTTTTAATTTCAGTCTGTTAGTGTCAACAGAATTCAAATATCATTATCTAATTATTATGGTATGTTCTCAGTACGAAACTATCGTATCTATACACATTAAGGTCAATGCTTCCAATTTTTCACTCAAGACTGTACAGATGACAATTATTTGTTACTATTGCCTATAGCTAGTGAGCCAAATCTCCACCCCAATCTTATCTTAACAGAAGAAATAGATTTTAGAATTCTCATGCCTGATTCTAGTGACCTTACTTTTTGTACTCCAGGAGGCATCTCTCCAGTTCCTTCTAGGGTACTGGAGATCCACTCCTGGGCATTCACCCAAGTATAAAGGGGTTCATAGCCCCCCTCATGTCTTTGATTGCTCTTTCCACTATTACTGCCTGAGAATTTTTTGTTATCTTCTTTTTCTCCTTTTAAACTGTGCTTTGCATATAAAAAACAATCCTCATTGCTGTAGATGAACAACCATTCCTAGGTGATTATGGTAGGAGAGAAGTCTGTCCAAACAGCCTGTTTTGCTTTTTGTGTAGAAGCACTTCATTTATTAATTTTGAGAAGTTAATTTTGAGAAGCTGAAATTATTAAAAAGTTTAAAAAAATACATTATTGATAAAAGCCCCGTTGATGAAAAATAATTTTATGCAGAGTGGAGAAGCAAACACTGTTAAGTTTCCCTCCTATATCCTGGAGCTGTTAAAATAACTGAGGGCAAGGTTTTAACATATATAAGAAAGAAAACTCCACAGGTGAAAAGTGCTTTTAAAACTTTACAGCCTCAGTAGGGCAGCTCAGTTGGTTAGAGGACCTTTCTGATACTCCAAGTTTGTGGGTTCCAGCCCAGGTCAGGGCACATAAAAGAATCCACCAATGAATGCATAAATAAATGAAACAATAAACCAATCTCTTTCTCCCAAAAAATAAATGAAAATGAAACAGAACAAACAAACAAACAAAAAAACCCCTGACAAACCTCTTAATTTTTTGATATAGGAAATACGTTTCTGGTTAAAGGGAAAACAGCTGAACTAAAATGTAAAATTACTGTGACAAATTCCTCTCCCAAAGACTTATTTGAAAATTAGGTTATCTAATACCAAAACAATCTTTTCAAATCTGTATCACCATGGGGTTTTTTTGTGAATAGGGCTGACTTTGTAGAACAGAACAGTCTGAGGGAGAATACAGTGGATTTGGTGAATAGAATGGGGTAAGTGGGGAAAGAATAATATAAAGTGTAAATAATGGAATGATATAACAATATTTGCTAACATTTCTGAATTGTTGCTGTGTGGCTAGTAAAGCTAAGTGCTTTACATATATTAACATATTTAATCACAACGGCTCCATGAGGCACATCTTCAAATTATGCCTCTTTTACAGATGATGATATTGTCTTAGTCCCCTCCCCTTGCCATCTGCCCAGGTTCTCAAGGAGTTGTAAGCAGTGGAGCCAATACTTAAGATCTTGCTGAGCATGATTGTAAGCGTCAGTGCCATAAGCAAAACTCTGCCAGTTTTGAGGAAGGGCTGGTTTCTATGAATAAAGAGGATCGGTTCTGTTTAGAAATGTTGAGACATAGAAGCTAGTGGGATTTATTGATATATGTATTTTTGGTAAATTTAAAGAAATTAAATTTATTGGAGTGCCATTGGTTAGCATGGCATTAGCAGAAAAATAAACACAGAGACAAATGGAACAAAACGAAGAGCCCAGAAACAAACCCACATGTATATGGGCAAATAATTTTCAACAAAGGAGCCAAAAACATACAACAGAGAAAAGAAAGCCTTAAAAACGGTGCTGGGAAAATTGGAAAACCACATGCAAAAAAATGAAACTAGACTACAGTTTGTTCCCATGTACAAATATTCACTCAAAATAGAGCAAATACCTAAATATAAGATGTGAAACAATATATTACATAAGAGGAAACATAGGTACTGAACTTATGGACCTTGGTCTTAGAGAAAATTTTATGAATTTGACCTCAAAGGCAAGGGAAGTAAAGGCAAAAGTAAATGAATGGTATTATTTCAAACTAAAAAGCTTGTTTACAGTGAAAGAAATTTCCAACCGAATGGGAGAATATATTTGCAAACAACTCCAACAAGTTGTCAGTACCCAAAACACATAAAGAACTCATAGGGATTTATATGTTTGAGTCTAGTGCTTGGGGAAAGCTCAGTGTGGGAACTACAATTATATGAATAATAATCAGAACAGTAGAAGACAATGTTCAGTAATTTATTGAACATTAAATAGGTTATAAGCACTGTGCTAAGAAATTTAATGCATATACTTTTTTCATTTTCAATTTTAAAATAATATTATAAAAATATATTTTGTCCCTATATAAGAGAAAAGGAAACCGAGACTTAACTTTTGTTTCCAAAAAAGTGCCAAAAGTTAGAAAAGGGGATTGTTGTCCTGGCACCTGACTTCAAGGTATCCTCTTAGTCCCTTTATATAATCCGCCTCTATTCTATAGATCCCCAAAAAATATAGGCTCAAATTATAAGTGGACACAAGAAAGATGGTAGAAAGTTCATAGAGGATAGATTTATAAAGGGTTAATAGAAAGCAATAAGAATTTGATGAATGATCTTACTATTCTGCAATTAATATTAAAATACAGAATGCCCTAGTAGAAAATGTTAGGGCCTAGAATCTGGCAATTCTAAAGGTTTAATTTATGTGTTAACATTTGTGCCATTTACAGTGTTCTGAAAATCATTTCTATGTAATTCTAAATTTACAATATTATATTAAGCTTATCAGTCTTTTTCTCAGTCAGTGACCCTGATGGGTTTGAGAGTACTTGTTCTATTTGGTAATTAGTTTTGAGGTTTTATTAATCATCTGTCCCAGTGTTATTAATTATAGTTGCACGCATTTCTGTATGCACTCTACTTCTTCTTAAGTGATTTTAAATGTATAGAAAATGGAACATTTTTAGATCTAACATCTATGTGACTCCTGTTAATTAGAATTATTTGGTATTTCTGTAGAAATATTGCAGAGTTTATTACTACTGAGAAGTAAGTATAGAAGGTGCCAATCTAGCTTCTTTCCCATAGCACAAATCAATGTAATTACAAGTAAAAAATCACTGACAAGATATGCAAATACGGGGGCTTATGATGGAGGTGGGAGGCAAATAACAGCAAGACACAGAAACGCTGCGATGCGGTTGTGCCTGGGAGATGGAAGGACCAGCCTCGGGGAAAAGAGGCAGGCGATGCAGCGCCGGTTAGACTACTCGTTCACTGTGTGACCTTGGCTTAGCACACTTTTGAAGTATTTTTCAATAAGGTCCTTTCCCCTATAGAACTTGAATTACTATAATAGCTTTTAAAAAAAATCTAATAAATTTTACCTTTATCTTGATTATTTCATTTTATACATTTGTATTTGTTAAAAAATTTACAAAATTCTTGAAATTCTCCAAAAATAGAATAATTTTACAATACAGTCAAAGAAAAACAGCAACTCCTGATTATAGCAAGGCTTTCTATAGAAAATCAAGTATAAATTTATATATTATAGATAGTATTATCTATTATTAGAGGTAGAATTTATGTATTTGACAAAT
The DNA here is from genome assembly GCA_004027475.1 of Anoura caudifer. Taxonomy (NCBI): domain Eukaryota; kingdom Metazoa; phylum Chordata; class Mammalia; order Chiroptera; family Phyllostomidae; genus Anoura; species Anoura caudifer. The sequence goes on from PVKU01002431.1 coordinate 193,069, forward strand.
AACTATGCATGCACATGTATATATATTAACAAGATGTATTATTTTTCTAAAATTTAGACTAGTATTTTCTTTTTTCTGGTCTTTCAATAAGTAGCATGCTATGTCTGCTGTGATTATAAATGAAAAATATTAAAATTATATGTTTGTGGTTTCATACAAACATAATATTTTTTGTTTTACTTCTTTTAAAAAATGCCATTGTATGCTTGAAACCTACATAGTTTTGTTAACTGATATCACCTCCATAAATATAACTTTTTAAAAAATAAGAAAAATGGCTACAAACCCTAGTAAACCATGAATCAGTGCCTTGGAACTTTCTCCCATAAACATGAGGGCCGGCAGCGTTTCAGAGCTCTGACTCTGTCTCAGGCATCTCCTTTCTTTCCCCACCAGTATGGTCACCTTCCCTGTTATCTCTCCCACCATGGTCCCCGAATGAGGTGGGTATCAGAATACAGTGTGTACAAGGAAAGGCAGTTATACTATGTAACCCTTCAGAAAGAGGGGTTTCTCCATGTGAGCAAGGGCATTAATATGCTCACTGGTATAATACCAAAATATTGATTCCTATACAATAACAGGTAGTTAAAAACATATAGTTTGGAAATAAAATTGACCTGGGTTCAAATCTGTATCTGCCATGAACTAGTTGTACATCATTATTTCAATGATTTAAATTCAACAAGCCATCATTTTCTCTAAAGCAAGATGATGTTCCTAATTTAGGAAAATGCTTTAAGGATAACTAGGTGACCATGTACTGTGTACTCAGCACAATACTTGACATAGGGTGTTTAATTACTTCTGGTTGGAAACCAGATATTTAGGCAATGGAACTTACCAATTATACACATGTATTGTGAGAACATTCCTGCAATTGATTCTGATTTCCCTGTTCCCTGCTCCCTTACACATTTACCCACCACACTGAAAGTCACTCCTCTCTCCATAGAACACATATGGTGTATTTTATGGGTATGCATATTTTTTTATTAATCAAATTCAATTACATGACATTTACAACATAATCAATTGGTCCAACAAATTTATTGAGGTCCATTAAATTTATGATGCCATTTCACTTTCCTATATAAACACAATAGTACCATATAACATTCTATTACAGAATGTACAATGTTATAAGCCTACATGTAGAATATAACCTAAACACATACGAATAAAAATCCATTTACAATTTAGTCAGAACCATTTGGAAATTTCTGTGTACCTATTAACTCAAAGACTAATTGTTGTCCACATCAGACAGCAATGGGTCAACTTCAAAAAAAAAACAGAAACTTCTATTTTCACTGCTCTGTTTTAAACACCTGTTCTGCCACCCCAGGGGAAACCTTTTGACAAAAGCATCTATTAAGATATCAATTCTCCACAGTTTCACTTTAAAATAGTTTTCTAAGCAGCCATTGAATTGGAATTTTGGATGGCTAAGAAAAGACTAAGACTCTTATCCATTGTTAGTGCCCCACATGTCTAGCCTGTCAACTCAGAGGGAACCCCTGTAGTAGTAGAAATGGGCTGTTTTCATGGTATTCAAAACTAATGACTTTAATGGTTTGAGGTTAGGTTCTATAAAGGCAAGAATTTTATCACTTTTGTTCTCTGATGGAACCCCTGCTACTAGTCAGTATTCAATAAATATATGTTGAATTGTTTCATCACTTTTACTATTTAAAAATTTCCTTGTCTTATTGTGAACCCAGGTATACTTCCATTTTTTCTATTATAGTGATAATAAATTTAAGAACTCTAGTTCTTAGATTTGGACTATAGTTCGGTATTAAATAAAGCGTGACTCACAAATTTCACTTTTGGGAATATATCCAAAGGAACTCAAAACACTAATTCAAAAAATACATATACACTCCTATGTTTATTGCAGCACTATTTACAACAGCCAAGATTCGGAAGCAGCCCAAGTGTCCATTTGTAGATGAGTGGATAGAAATGATGTACATTTACACAGTGGAATACTATACAGCTATAAAAAAGGAAATATCATCCTTTGCAACAGCATGGATAGACACAGAGAGCATTATACTAACTGAAATAAGCCAGTCAGAAAAAAGATAAATACCACATAATTTCACTTGTATGTTGTATCTAATGAGCAAAAAAAACCTAACAAACAAAATAGAAACAGACTGAGAGATAAAGAAAGTAGATTGACAGCTGTGAGAAGGAAGGAGGTAGTAGGGCTGGATAAAAGGGTGAAGGAATTAGGAAAAAAACCCTCACGGACAACAGGATGATGATTATCAGAGATAAATGGGGGTGGGGAAGTTGGAAAGGGTAAAGGGGTATAAATAGTGATGAAAGGAGACTTGACTTGGGGTGGCGAACACACAGTACAAATACAGATGATGTATTATAGAACTGTACCCCTGAAACCTATATAATTTTATTAACCAATATCATCCCAATAACTTCAATAATAATTTAAAAAAGTATAGGGTACTGCATAGCAGACGGGTCCCATGATAAAACTTTTAACTATTTCTACTCTACATTTAGTAGAACAGTCTGAATCTATTATAAAGAATCACAGTAAAGTACATGGGGGACTCTCATTTTGCTTTTTAAAAATCAAGACGCGGTTGGCTATACTTGTTATACAGTACACACAATCACGGGGGATACCATCTACGCAATGAGAAATTGTCTCATTCTTTCATACTTACAGATGGATTCCAGCCTGCTTGCATTTTTTTAGGTTTTATGATATTGTAGCATGCAAAAATTTTTCTTCCTTTTTTTAAGCAAATGTTTTTGCTTATTTTTATGAAAGCTACCGTTTTTACATTTGATTCACATTGCATTTTTCAGCTTTAACTACAACAGAAAATCACCAGGATGCATGAGTTAAATAGCTAGCTGGCAAAGCAAAATTAATAGCTTTCTTTGATTTTGTTTTTGATATGGCAAGAATGGGTTTTTACACTAATTGCTTATTTACAATAATCTCCGGTCTGCAGTTAGCCCCAGAGCACATGGAAATACAATTAATACAGAAGTTTACCACAGTAGTGACTCACAGCAGATGACAGTCACAGTCCCCATAAAGAACCTCATTTAGGGGAGTGTTGCTCCCTTGATTTACAGTGTGTAAAAATCAGATCCCTTTGCAGTCATGCAGAAACCTACTTAACTAGAGTTGAATGATTCATCGGTTTATCATCAAATGTCACCTAATATATTAAGTGCATAGATATTAAAAACTGAGCATTCTCAAATATAGGAGTGAATGTTGTAGAATCATAACTTTTCTGCTGTTGGAACAGACTGGCAGACTTTTTGTCCACATAACTCATTTAAGGGGCTCCCGGGGAGTGTGGGCTAGAGCCTGGATTTCATGTGTGCTCTAGCATCCTTATGCAACAGAGAAGAGACAATTCTAAATGAAGACTGAGAACACATTTCTACTAAGCCTTCCTTCTTTATCCTATAATTTACAAGGCTGACTAATAATTTATCTTTCAAAATCTGCTCAATCTCCCAAATTTTCCAGGAAGCTCTATTTCATGAACAGTCTGGTAAAATGAAAATGTTATAATTTTTAGAAATTTCTAAGATTACTGGATTGACTCTCATTTATTTGGTTAAAGGCCTTCAGTAAACATTTATGAGCACTTATACATGCCAACCTCTGTGATAGACAGGACAGATAGAGACATAAATAAGATGCAATTGCTATACTGAAAACACTCAAGGTTTAGCAGTGACTGCCACATAGGAACTTCTTTCTGAACACAGAGCTGTAAAGCTCCCTTCCTTATCGGTAACCCTTATTATCAAGCTGATGGATTAAGAGTTGCTTTGACATTCTTCCTTTCTTAGGATAGAGAAAACTCAAGAGAAGCCATCCCATCAGAAAATTTTAGACTTCAATGTGTAGTACTGAATTTTATATCACAAAGGAATGTAACAACAGTGAAACCTAACAGAACTGATTTTTATTCAATGGTGTGCTAATGATCTCTTAAAGCCACCTTCTCTGGAAGCCAACTTTTATAACACACTACAAAGTAATACCTTTGCAACCTACTACTGCATTTGAATTGCACAAATCACAAACCCCTGGCTTTATTTAACAGAATCTGCCTATTTCAGGTTCGTTGGTTAATTTCCAACTTTCCAATGTATGCTGTGAAGAACAGGCGTAATGCGCATATGGTATATACATGGCTGCACATATATATTTTTTATTTCTTTCCAAATAAAACCTAATGCATTTTCTGTATTAATAATTTTACCAATTCAACTCAAAATACATAAATATGATACTAACCTGGGCTGATTTACAAATAGATTAAAATTAGCCATGATAATTTATATAAGAAAAATAATTACAATAGTTTTATTTTTTAAGTGATCAAATGTAGTCCACTTCACCTTCCTTATGTGCTTAACATATATTCAAAAATACTCCTAAATGGGCTATGCAGCAGCTATATTAAAAAAATACTCCTAAGTAAATCAAATGATTTCAGATTATTTGTTGGGGAACTGTTATGTACCAGTCACATGCTGGGGACATACCAGTGAACAAATAGGTATGTTTCCTGCTTTTCAGGTATTAACATGCTGGTAGGTGAGGTTGACTTACAAGAAATAAGTGGAATAGTTACAAGCTGCTAATATGACAGTAAACACAAATAGGAAAGTAAAAAAAAAAATGAATGTTAAGTTCTCTTAGAGAGTATTTAAGCTAAGCCCTGAAAGGAAAAGTTCATATACTCATGGGGTCAAAGAGGTGAGAAAACACATTTTATTTCAAGCATGGGAAGGAATGTGAGCAAAACCTTCAGGTAGGAGAGAAAAAAGGACATGGAGTTAATGGTGCAATGTGGAAAGAGTCACAAAATGGCTGAAGAGGTAGACAATGCAAAGGTAAACCAGGAAATTTATAGCCAAGGTAATGGGTTAGCTCATGTAAGGGAAGCAATTAAAGGGTTTGAGGCTGAAGTGAGCCATGACCCAATATGCCTCTTTGTATGATTATTTTATCATGAAGAGAGTAGACTAGAGGGAAGAAAGAACGGAAGAACTGGTTGGTACACTATTGTAGTAGTCTGAGTGTTTTATTCTATAGATTTTCTACTATATGTTGAAGAGTAAACTTTCATTATTTTTTCTATTATAATTGTCCCTTGAGTCATGTGTTACATCTCTATCCTAGTTCAGGGAATTTTCTGGCTCCTGAAAAATAAGGGGATTGGTGTAAGCACCATGTCAAATGACATGTCTTTAAATTTTGTTTATTGTCATAGATAGAGAATATTATACAACTTGAATATATTGAAATTGAGAATTGCAAAAAATATAGCTAAAAGAGCAGCTGTTTTAAGAGATATTTAAATTATGACTACTGGATTTTACCCAGAAAATGAAATGTGCCTGAGTTGCAGTATACTTATGACCTTAAAATATATTGGCTCTTTAGCTTCTTTCTTCAAGCTAAGCAGTTTTTATATTAGACTGTTGTTTATGGCCCCACCTGTATCACCTGTGATTCAAGTTGCTCATATAAAAATGAGTAAATATATTGCTTTTCATGTAAACTGACTTCCAAATAAAGGATGGCCACCGGTTCAAAATAGCTGGAACTGATACTTTCAAATTTTGCTTACTTTTGAAACTGTATTATAATCCTATATAAATATCCACAGAAGTCTTAAACAAGGTACCTTTGCTTTGCCAAAACTCTCTAAAATAGAGGATTATTGTTCAGCAGAAAATTAGGTATAATTACAGCTTAATCTTCTGGGAATAGTTGTTTCCTGTTATCATCAAGGAAGGTAGGAACAGGTGATTTTTAGTCTGTGCAAAGGCAGAGTCAACGCAGCAGCTAAGATGTATTTGAAACATTTAATTTTCTGTTTGTTTATGTTTTTAAGAGGTCCTTTTCCTTGCCTCACAGTTTAGCGTTCTGACCTCCAGTTTGGGAGAAGTTCCCAGATAGCACATGTTCACAGATAGAGCAGTTTCCCACTGAGAGCAGTGGATTTCCAACACAATGCTCAGTGGTTCTTCCCGATCCACCGTCAGTGTCCAACAGCCGTATTTCCGCTGCCTTCAGTCCGAAAGGCTGAGGGGTGGCAACACTCTCAGGCTAACCTCTGAAGAGAATGGAGGCTAATGCCTAGCGTAGGACTCCCATCTTCACACTATTTAATTTCTGTTCTTTCTGCTTCCGAGTCCTGCCTAGTAACTGATCGCTTGCTATAGGCACACACATAACACAACCAAGGGCCCATGAGAACAGCTCACTGTTTATTTCTTTTTTAAATTCAATCAGATTAATTAGGTCTCATTATCCTCTGCTCAACCATTATCTCATTTAGTAAAACTTGTTTGATATATCAAAATAATTTTTATACAGTTCATGCTGATATATTAAAATTTTAGGTTTTAAATTATTTTTAATGATAATGGGTTTGTCAAATAGAAAAGGATGGTAATATGACTCTCATTAATCTCTCCCTCCCTTAGAATGGTACAATTATTGAATTAAAACATTTTGGAAAATTACACTTAAAATGATTGCATGTTTATCCAAGATGAGCTAATTAGAAAGATAGTTTTTATCCATAATAAATAGTTTCAAACATTAAATTCACAATGTTGATATTTTCCATAATTTTATGTATTTTTAAAACTCATAACTTCAAAAATGATTACTAGGGTAGACACCTAGAATTATTAGTAGGAAGTGTGGTTTTTATGGTGTGTGGGGGGAATACAAACAAATTGTCTTCCATTATTTGGCTGGGGGACAAATTGGGTCAAGAGGAATTTAAGCAGGTGGGTAATAGATGTTGAAAATATCTTAGTTACATAAAAATGGGAAACAAAAAGAGGGAGGGAGGAAAGGGAGGAGAAAGAAAGTAGACAAGAAACAAATAAAATGTAAAATTATATAACATTAGGTTAAGATTAACTTTGATTTTTTTGTAAGAAAAGGAATCTTCTTGCACAAAAGGAAATCAAGTAATTGAAACATAAAATACTCCTTATGTAATTTTTTTGAAACTTAGTAATAGTTTATTATTTTTCTTATAAATAGCAGCTAAATGAATGTACCTTAAATTTTTCCTTCAGAAAGTTTTAAATCGTAATTTATATACATATTTCTAAATATAAATCACAAAACATTTTCATGGTAATCTTTTTGTTTCTCTAACAGGTAGCCAATGGTCTTCACTTTGTCTACAATTTTAAGGTGTATTTTTTTTTCATTTTGTCATGTTGTTTTTTGCCATTTCTTTTCTTCCATATTCTCATCTTTGAAGTGAACATGAATATTGACATTGAGCTTCTATCTGAGATTTCCAACATGTCCAGGGGAAAGAAAATTTGACTTCACTCTGTCAGTTATGGTGATTAATAGAATCATCTCCTGTAAACTTTGAATACTATCTTGAGATTTTATTAAATGTATGGTGTTTCTATTATGCTAAATGATACCTCTTCCTTACTTCTTCACTCTTCTAACACTTTGAATTTACAGAATATCCAAAAGTCTTCCATCCTGAGAATGCTCTATTATCACAGTTTTTACTGCCACTGCCGTTGCTTTCAAAACATATTTCCTGAGGACTATACTCTCCAAGAGGGAATATGCCATGATTTGTGTTCTTACCAAGCATATCTCCTTGTTACTTAGGAGTTTCAGATTCAGAATAAAGGCAGAAAATAAAGCACTCATAGGAACTATGTAGGCAAAAAAGTGTTTTATCGTAACCCAGCAGAACTGTAAAATATTTTGGTTGGTGAGAACTCACAGTTTTATTCTAGGATATTGGAACAAAAATATTTGAATTAGTGGTCTGTATCTAAAATTTCAGGTGGGCAAGTTCAATGGTAATAGAAAAATATCAAATGGTTGATATTTTTTATCTAGTTTCAAAGCATGGAAAAATTGTCCCAGATTTGCTAGAGTGTCTATATTGATAGATTGATATAATTGATAGATTATCTATATTTTCATAATTTTAGTGAGTTTGGATAGATCTACAAATCACCATTTTAAATTTAGGTTTACAATTATAATTTTTTGAAAATCCCATTATTGTCAGAAAAAATAAGTACAGGCTAAATTGTTTCTAAATTTAAAAAATATTACTTTATTATATTTTATGTGGGATTATGGCAATTTACTTTATTAAACAGATTAATAGATTTGATATTTTTTCATCTCTGCTCATCTTCACATCTGGTATGTTATGGAAAAGAATGTGGACATAGTTGGTAAATTTTATTCTCTTAAATTGTCAAGCACTTCAGAAGTCAGAAAGTATACTAATAAGCATTTTTTAAGTTTACCCTTGAAACAATTTCATGAGTGTTTCATCTCTATTTGACACAATTGAAAACTGATGTTTCTGTTAGTGAATTGCCTTATCTAGTGTTGGACAGCAAGAGAAAGAATTCAAAATCAGGTCCACTCATTCCCAGTGAGCAGGTTCCCAGTGCCTGTTTGTACCAGACATGAGGGTAGGTCCCAAAGGAACAGAAAAAAAGTGACATGCAGTTCTTTAGCTTCCCCGTTGTGTGTTTCTTTCCTTCCGTTGTTGCAAGGGCAGCTCTTTGCCAGGACAGCTCAGTGCCAGAAGGTCCAGCTGTCTGCAGGTCTTCACACTGGTTTCAGGGCCACGCTGCATGGCCTCGCCCAGCCTCTGCCCTCACAGATGCTCCTGCTTGGCAGGCAGGAATAGATTCGTTGGTGATAGTGAGTCTAAAACATTTCACCTCTGCCTCTGGGGGAGAGCCCCCTCAAATTCACATGCTTTGTTTGAGCCAAAGGTTACAATTTAATTATAAAGCCAATTACTCCTGTTTCAACTGGTAGGTTCTGAGCTAGTCATATAGCCATAAATTTTGGCTCATGCTTCTATTTCCTGGTTGTGAGATTCTATAATTTTCTATGATGTACCATCGATGGAAACTAAGTAAAAGGTACATACAATCTCCAGATTATTTATTTAAAAAGAAACATGTAAAGTTACAGTTATCTCAAAATACTTGGTTAAAAATAGATTAATACATTAAATGATCAGTTTTGCTTTAATCACCACTCCTATAACATGTTATATGATATGAAAATGCTTCATAAATTTCTTAAAACAATATTTTTCTAAATTGAATCAAATTTAAATGTAATACTTAAGCTCAGTTTTAAAAATGCCTGGAGAAATCGTATTTAGATAAAAATTTACAAGTTCTGATTTAAGTATCAGGCAGGTTTACTTTTTTATATTGATCAATATTTTTGTTGTTTATTTATGAGAGTATGCTTCTACAAGTCACTGTCAGTGTGGCATGCAGAGAGATGGAATGCTTGACAGAAAACGTGGCATATAATTTTAAAGTCTTTCTTCTCTCACGTCTTGGATTTTCACTTGTCCCTACAGGTTGTATTTCTTTGGTGAGTGTATCTGGTATAATGTATCTTTGCTTGTTATGCATGTCAACATGTCACTCACTGCTGAAGACTAAAATTATCTAAAAGACAGTTCAGAAGATGTTTCTATCTGCTGAAAAGAAGCACCTCCTCTTGCGCAGTGGCCTCAAAAAAATGTCTGTCTTGAAAATAGCTTGAAATGGGTTAAAGTTTCAGCAGAGAACAACAAAATAACAAAATATTTCAGAGGCTAATAGAAATTAAAGTCTGGATTCCAAGAGGAAACTCTCCATAGAATAGTGATAATAAAAAGCATTTTTAAAGCAGTGTAAGACCTGTGCAGTTGTCTCATCAAATTGGCTGGCAATATAAGCTATTATATTTACTAGCAAAAAATCAATACACCAGAAATACATTTATATATTTCTTCCATAAAAGACAAAAAATCTAGATTAATTGTGTAATTCTGTATTCTTCAAGTGACATGCTACATTCATCTCCTGTAATCATCCAATGTGGACCCAACTTCATATTCCCAACATAATTAGTGGGTTTCTTGGAGATAATTCTGCTTTGCAAAGAATTCTAAAACTTCCTTACCTGGTCCTGTCTGGTTCAAATACAATCAAGACTTGCATCAGTATCAAATAGCCCAGCTACTTAATTGTCATCTCCTAACTGAATTCAATCCAATTCTGAATATTAGCATCTGGATGAAGGTCTGTCCTCATAGCTAGAAACTCTTCCCCTGAAATAGTAAAGGAATCTCAAAGAAGTTAAACTGTAAATACCATGCATTTAGTAACTGAGGACCAATTATACTCAGGTAAAGATTTTGCCAAGGCTCGGAAACAAGAATCCTCTGATTTCTGGTTCTTCCCTAATTAAGTGTTTTTTCATTGATTGCTAGCCAGGAGTTCACCACTGCTGTACATGGAGAAGGATATCATTTTCTGATGCATCTAATTTGCAGAAACAGGGTCATAAGGTAGGGCCTGAGTTTTCTCTTAATCTGCAGGGAGGGTAATGCCATGGCATCACTTATCTATGGGTTGATAAGTAACACCTTTAATTAAAACAGCCTCATTGTATTGGCTGTGCTTTAAATTGTCATTTTAATGATCACCATGGAGACTGATGTTTTACACCTTGTTCCTATTGCTCCCTGAGATGACAAGGTTACCACAGGTCTAGCTCATCAGGAAGGAGGAGCTATATTTTGTAGAGACAGGAATACGTATTAAAAAGAAGCCAAACCAGGAGTTACTTAATATATGTTGAAAAAAGAAATGGATGATTTTTATATATTTTTTAAAAAATAAAGTGCATTACACAAAACATTATGGAATAGAAACAATGAAGTTGGCTTGAAAAAGTTTGTTTTTGCCCTGGCTGGTGTGGCTCAGTGGATTGCATGCTGGCCTGCAAACCAAAGGGTCACCAGTTCAATCCCCAGTCAGGGCACATTGCCTGGGTTGCAGGCCAGGTTCCGAGTGCAGGGCATGGGAGAGGCAACCACACGTTGATGTTTCTTTCCCTCTTAAAAAAGAAAAGCTTGTTTTTATAATTCAAAGCCCTTTAAAGGAATATAATAAGATGATTTGAAGAGAGTGATAATATTCTTTATCTTGATTGAGATACTCATGGAACTGTACATACACACAAAAAGAATGAATTTTCTGTATGAATATTCTTGAAAAGTAAATTAAAAAACATTTCCAAATTGACAAAATGCAGATTATAAATCAATGTGTAAATGCCTCCAATAATATTCTGTGATATGGAAAATGAAAGAGTTGAAGCTTATGTTTTACTAATAGTCCCACAATGTGAGATAGAATGTGTGCATCTAAGAACATGTATATATGTAGCAATTTTCATTACTTGACTCTTTCTCCCTTTTCTATGAAGAGTGAGGAAGGATCAGAAATTTTGTAACATGTTACTTTTGAACACTTTACCTTGCTATATTTTGTAAATAATTCTTAATCACATTGCTGGTTCCTTTCAGCAAACTGAAAGAAATCCTTGGCCTGACACTGACTTTATGTGCATGGGTTTGTGTAAGAGCTCAATACCAAAAACAATAAAATGGAAAAACCTTGGTGTGTTATGTGAAGGTTAGTACTTAAACCGCAGTTTCAAACCAGCTTTCCTTTTAGTATATTTTTAAACTTTAAAGAGTTTTAGTGACTGAACAGAAGCAGTAAGTAATAAATGAGAAGGAACAGCATAATTGAGACTACATTTTTGTACATGTATAAAAAACTGGCACATTGGAAATTAGATATGCTTTTTTTGTAATATATATTGACATAAAGTCATTCTCATATTTACCTATTTGAATGTTGCTAAAGAAAAAGTGTCCAATAAAGTCTTCTACCTTTAAAATGTCACTGATATAAAAGGCATCTTTTAGAGAAAGCATTATTTAGAAAGAGGTGAAACATTTAATGCTAATATTTTAATAAAATAGTTAAGGAAAAGTACCATTTTACCTTTTAGCAAGACCAGAAAAGCATTGTATATAATACAGAAGAGAATAATCTTGACATGTTCTATCAGCCACTTAAAGCTCTAAGCTATTTTTATTTTAAAGTATTCAAACACAGCCTTGACTAGCATAAGATTTATCAACTGTGGTCCAGAATACACCTCATATCTTAAAATGAGCTGTTCCTGAGTTCAAGCACTTACATAAGTGATTTAAGTATATTCATAGGCTTATTGTAAACTACAAACACTTTGCAAACCAACATCACAGAGATTTGGTAACAGAGTGATGTGAACAGAACACAGCATAACAAAGTATCACAGTTGTATATGGAAGATACTATTGACTCTTGAAAAGAATTTTTTTCCATAATGGGGAATAACTTTTCTTGATTCTTCTTCACTTCTCACCCTAGATATTCATTTTCTGCTCTTTATTTCTTCCCCGATTTATTGAGGTATGCATGACAAATAATACTATATATACTTAAGATGGACAAAATGATGATTTGATATACATATGCATTGTAAAATGCTTACCACAATCAAGCTAACTAAAATGCTGTTTCCTCACAAAATTTATTTTGTGCAGTGTAAATACTTAATAGCTACTCTCTTAACAAATTTCAAGTATACAATTACAGTATCACTAACTATAGCAATTAGGTTCCCCAAACTTATCCATGTCAGAACTGAAAGTTTGTATCCTTCACCAGTGTCCTGCCATTCCCCACCCCACCCCCACTCTCAGCTCGTGGCAACGACTGTTTCACTCTCCGCTTTTCTGAGCACATGCATGACTGTCTTGGATTCCATGTGTAAGCGAGACCACGCAGTATGTCTTTTTCTGTCTGGCTTATTTCACTTAGCATGATGTCCTCCAGTTCCACCCACATGGTTGAAAAGGGTATGACTTCATTCTTTTTTATGACTGAAAAATATTTCAGTGTATGTGTATGTATGTATATGTATACACATACATATCACATTTTCTTTATCCATTCATCCATTAACAAGCACTTGGATTCTGTGTATGTGTACATGAATATGTAGCTTATATAAAATTTATGAATATGATATGTGTATAGATATGTAGATAGCTACTTAGATGGATAGATTAATTGCTATAATCTTTATAGAATTTTAGGAAATTTAAAAACACATATAACATGAATAGACTTCTAGGAGTCTATAAGTTTGAAAGTTAGAAGCCTTAAAGGAAAGATGGCCTCTTTGTAGGTAATCTGTATCCTCCAGATTAGTGCCTTTATGCCATTTCTTTTTATTTGTATTTATTCAACCTTATTTTGATGGGCTTAGATTTGGGACTACTTTGACTTACCTTGCTTAGTTGAGATTGTTGTATTGTCAAAACCAAATGGCCTTTGTTATGACACAATCCACTTTGAACATGAACGTTTCTACTTGATCTTAGCATATTTATGCTTTCAAGCATTTCCCCCAACTCTTTACTTATGTATATATTTTATCAAATTATTCTATACAGGCCAGATATTTTACACATTGGGATTTCTTCTTTTAATTTTTAATTCATTGATTTGAGAGAGAGTGATTTATTGTACTCCTTATTTAGTTTATGCATTTATTGCTTTCTTTTTATATTTGCCCTGACTGGTGTCAAACTGCAGCCTTGGTGTAGTGGGGACGATGCTCTAACCCACTGAGCTCCCTGGCCAGAGCAGCACATTGGGGTTTAAAAACAGAAGAGATGTATTAGTTGTACTTTACAGTACAATAAAGAGCAGAAGAACATTTTTAAATATAGGGAAAATACCATATATACATATATACACACACACACATATATATATCCATCCAATTATAAATTTAAGTGCTTGTAGTCCCTATTATATACCAGGCACTGGTCTAAGAACTTTACAAAGATAGTTTATATTTTTAATACAACTCTGTGAATTTTGTATCATTATTATCCCCATTTCCCAGATGGTAATATTGGGGCACAATGAGGTGTCTTGGCTCAATACCTCATTCAGTAAATGACATAGCTGAGGAATGTCATCTTATTCTAGCATCTATGCTCCTAAAGAAGATGCTAGAATGTTGTTAATGAATATCATTGAAAGTTCAGTGGTAATTTGGTGTGCCTGAAATATGAGGCAAGGAAAAAGCAAAATGTATAGTCTCTAAAAGTTCACATTTCAGTACTTCTCTTGCAAACCCTAACAGTTCATTACTTTTTACAATGAATTTCCCCTTATAATTACATATTGTTTTTCTCTGACCTAGTCACCTCACAAAAAAAAGAAGAAGAAGAAGAAGAAACAAAACAGAATGTAGGCACAGGGACACAGTAAACAGCGGAGTTGCTGTAGGGAGACCACACTTGTCTACTGGCCTAGCCACAGAGCAGCTTCTGGCATAGCACCCAAATGTTCACCATCGCAGCCTGTTCTGAAGCCAATGAAGACGTGTCCATGTTCCATGTATTTACCTAAATTACCTCCTTTCTTTTTAGTAATCATTAACCAGCAAAGTGTAACTTTCCTGAGGTAGTGTTCCAAGGACAACTTTTTCCAAATCACTGATATAGAGTCATTACATGATAGTGTTGGTTAGGTTACCAACTACTTTTGGTTAACTATCTATTTCCTCATTAGTTAAAATTAAATGTTTAGCGTATGTTATGTATAACACCAGGAGCAAGGGCTAGAGATGTGGATATAACAAAGTCACAGTACAAAATTTTCACATGAATTTTAAATTGATGAACTTTTAAACAAAATGATCATAGTCTAATTGAAAATTAAACCTGGGACCGACTTTTGAGTAGAATGTCCTTTTCAGTGCAGGATTCTCTCTTTTGTTTCATGCTCTGAAAGTTCCAAATTGCTGCTCTTTTTCCTTGTTGTGAATGTTGACATATGCTAATGAATAACTTAAGTATTAGTATCATGTATCTGTATTAATGACAGTTTTGAGATCTAAATATAAAATAAGTTAATGCACTATTTCAGGCAAAAAAATAAGAGTAATGATATGCTACTTTTAAATCATTGAACTGATTTGAGACTTTAAAAGAAAATTGAAGGTTTAACAAATGGATCCTAAAATAGCAAGTGCATTAAATCAGCACTTGGTTCATACAAATGCATGGAAAGAACTATGCAGTAAAAATTAAGAAAGGTATAAGGATGCAAATAGAAATATTCATCTCATAAGCTTTGGAAATGGGATAGGTCTGACTTCTCAATATAAAAAATGGTTATGCAAAATATAGGCCAGCTGTGACTAATTGAATAAATTCAACTCAGTTGGGACGAATAAGAGGCTCATTTTGTTCTCAGTCTAGGCCCAGTTTTAAAGTAGAACTTTGTAAATAAGTTTGATATTTTGTCTGCTTTATTCATTATTGCATGCCTAGTCCATAGAGCAGGGCCCACATAGTACTATTCAATTAATATTTGTTAAATAAAGGAAAACATTTATTTATAAAAAAGCTCACAGAATACTACTACAGATTTAACGCAGTCTATGGAGTTTTTAATTATGAAGTTATATCCTCCATTACAAAGAAACTTTATATAAATATATAAGTAATATACATTTTTTAAAAGTTCACTTATTCAAATATTTAGTAAGAGGGCCAACAGTAACAGTTGTATAAGTTAGTGCTTAGCTAAAACAAGTTAGAGAGTGTGCTGTTTGGAAACTAATTATTCAGAGTATTATTTTATTTTTCATTGTTGTTTGACTATAGTCATCTCCATTTTCCCGCTACCAGTTTCCCCCCATCCCACCCACCCCCGACTCCCACCCTCCATCCTTCCCCCCTTTGGCTATGTCCACGGGTCCTTTATGCATGTTCCTTGATGACCCTTTCAGAGCATTATTTTAATGCATCAGTTTTCTGCAAAGAACGTAATTACAGCACAATAGTAGCCCACAACTAAAGTTTCTATAAGGCAGATTTCCCTTTGTAGTTTGTATAATTTTTAATGGAAAAACTATGCATCAGTAGATGATATATAAGAATTTGCTATTTTGTTATTTCCATGTGAATCTTAAAAGTTTCATTTTTATACCATTTCAAAATTTATCCTCACAGCATTTATTGTTTCAATTTTTGAATAATGCATGAAGAGAAAATAAATAATATCTTTCCTCCCACATATATCTATACTCAACTTTGAGATAAATATCAGTATACACTTCACTAAAGTAGTTTTAAAAAAGCTTCTTGGACATCTAAGTGTTTCATAAGTTGTATTTTAAAAAAATAGAATGATGGACTGCTATTCCGCAGGCTTGCCGTTCTGGAATGATCACATTGTCTGGTTCTTATTACCTTTTAATTCAGTAGCAAAGGACTGATATATAAGGGGGTGCCAAGTCTCAAAAGCATTTATTTGTTTGTTTAAAATTATTCATTCAACCAATAGTTGTCGACTGCTTATACAAAGCAGTCGACAACTATTGCTTTATACAAAGGCATCTCAGCTGTAGGAATTTATCCAAAGGAAACAGTATTGAAATAAAGCAAAGATTTAATCCCAAATGTCTACATAGTAGGGTAAAAAGAAAAAGAAAAAAACCTGAAAACTCTATATTTTAGCAAAGGGAAATTAAACTTAAAATATACATTTGAAGTTAAATATCATGTTTTGAGTATGATATTGTGAAATATTTTAATATAAAACATGTCCATGGTGTCTTCTGAAATAGAAAATAACATGTTAAAAGTCAATTTGTAGAACACAATCAAAATAAAATATATTTTCTATGTGTTTTATATGATATGTATTCATTTAACACTGTGTATGTTTAGCCACAGAGAAGAAATGATTTCTGAAATCAGAGTTTAGATAACTTCTTCTCTTTATTTAAACTCTGATTGCCAATGAATATTTTGAATAAACCAAAATTTAGCATTGTGCAAAACATATAGTGTCCCTGAAGAAATACACCAAGACTTTGGCATTCATTCCGATGCAGTTGTAATTGCCACATAATAATTGATTTTCTTTCCTGGCCAAATAACTGTCTAGTTACATTGGACTTGAAATTAAAATAAAAGTATTAGAGTCAAAACTAAAGACAGGTAGGGGATTAAAATGTTGGTATAGTACAGGAGACATACCTTAAAATTTTTGCTTGGAAGAAAAGCAGAATGGTTGACAGTTTGGAGTCAATTATTGGTATATGCCAGTGATTTTCAAACTTTTTCATCTTATGGCACACATTAATTACTAAAATTATGCAGCATATCCCCAAATATATTTTTTGTTGATCTGACAGAAAAAAGGCATAATTTCTGATTCATTCACACCAGGTGGTTATTGTTGTGTTGGTTTCAGTCATTTTGTTTTCCTTTGACAGACTTCAGGAAAGAGGTCAGTGCCCCTGACTAGTCAGGTATTGAGTGTTTTAAAAATTCTTGCAGCTCACCAGTTGAAGATCAATGGAATACACCAGTAGAGACATAAAAGAAAAAAAAGTCATGGGAGACAAGTGTAAGGGTCAGAGTTGTAGAACGATTTCATGTGAGAGTTTCTGCGTAAACACTACTTTTATGACCATAAATCACTATTTTGAGAAAAATGACTCAAAGTATGTATTTTATACTTACTAATTTAAAAAAAAAGTTCTTTGAGAAAACCAGGGAATGATTTCTTTCCATTATGAACTTCATCTTTATTTCCCATTGAGAACTTAGTCTCTGTGTAGTTGAGAGCAAAGTGAAACTGAGTACACTCTCAATTTACAGTTTATACTGATTTACCTGGGTGGTGGCCTTCTTAGCTGCCACCAGGAAGGGTTGAAAGCAATCTCTTAGAACCTTTCATCTCAATGGTACAGCCCTGAGCAACTCTCTAAAGTAAACATGACTCATAAAAGAACCAAACGTTTTCATAGATGACCATAGAGAGATCTGTGTTGTATGAGATTTGTGTGGACTTTGCTGATGACCAGGGCATTCACTGCAGTCTCTCTGAGTTTCAGAAGAGAACACCATGGAAAGAACATAAAAGACAAAATTTTGTTGAATACATTGGGATATTAAAAATCATTTCTTATGTAGGACGTAGATTTGATGTGCAC
Organism: Anoura caudifer; assembly: GCA_004027475.1. NCBI lineage: Eukaryota > Metazoa > Chordata > Mammalia > Chiroptera > Phyllostomidae > Anoura > Anoura caudifer. The sequence continues at coordinate 211,067 of PVKU01002431.1, forward strand.
ATTTTACAGGGCAAATATAGTGATATTCAAAATACGATGATAATTATAATTAACTATATTTGTGTCAAACTTTTAAGTTTACAAAGCACTTCTGTGAGTTGCTTTTTCTAGTTCATTTCCAAAACAGTCCTAACAGCCTTTTCAGTAGATGTCCCATTTCTTATTCTATTTGACAGGCCACTCTCTGAGAGGCATAGAGAATAAATGACCTTGTCAAATTATATAACTAGACAATACTAAAGCAGGATGAGATGCATTCTGATTAATTAATTCATTCAACAAAGATTATTGAGCATCTAATATGCATGAAGTTTTGTGCAAAGTACTGAATTATGACAAAAAAATCAAGCAGGTAGGCAGGAATAAAGGAGGGAAGGAAGAAAAAAGAAAAGAAGGAAAGATAACATAAGGAAGGAAAGAAGCCTGATCTTCATTTATCTTCTTGAAAAGTGACCCAGCAGTTTGCACAGGGTATGGAAAAATGAGATTTACAGTTGTTTGTATGGGAGATAATATAATAATTAAAAATGACATAAGAATAAATTATTTTGTGTACTCAGAATTGTAAACCTACTTATGTCCCACCCTGTGTTTATCAGTTAATTCTTGCAAATAAACATTTATTCAACAACAATTTTTCATTGATCAAAAATCAGTGGTCTTGAACTAGAATGGAGTAGAGAAAATGGGGAAGGAGAGTCTTTAAGGAAGGAGTGATGTTTGAGCTGAGATCTGGAGACTAAGAGGGAGATCACTAAGTGAAAACAGAGATGGGGAGGGAGTACATATATTGAAGATCGGAGAAACTGCATGTGCAAAAGCTCAGAGTTTATACAGAGTCTGGTATTTGAATGTCAATGAAAGCAGGCAATGTGGCTGAAGATCAGGACATGTGGTTAAGAACCTCATTTTTAAAAAATTAGAAAAAAAATGTTAAGGACCTTGACCATAGGAATAAGTGGTAACTATTGTTTAAATATGGAATTAAATTATTGAGTTTGAATTTTTAAATGATTGCTCATCCTGAAGACTGGAGAGGAGGGTTAGTAAAAGTTAATATACACATATAATCTTAAGTTATTTATATATACATATAATTATAAGTTATTTCATTAGTCCAGGCAAGAAACAATGGCTGTTCAGACTAGGATGTTTGTTGCTGAGAAAAATGAACAATTTTTATGAGATTTAATATGCAAAACTATATTGGTCATGTTTTAGAAGTGGAAAGTATGGGGGGGGAGTATCAGGAATGAGAAAGTCTAAGATTTCATTCATGTGTTATTGAATACATAGTTATAACCTTGATTGAAATAGAAAATTATGGAACAAGATCATTTTCTTTTCTTTTTTTTTTCTTAATGGTGGAACAAAGAGTAGAACAATGAATATGAGTTTTATTGCACATATGTGTTCACTGTCTTTGAAAAATCTGTTTCACATTTCAAATATATGGATTTGATCCACAAAGACAAGTGGCACAGAAGTCCACATGTGTGAGTCACTGTCACATTGATGAAGACTGGAGTAGTGGGCATTGGTGACATTCTCTGAGATAAAGCTAGGAATAAGCTTTCATTTAAAACAGTCAAATAAACTTGCCAAGAAAAATAAATAGCAGTGGTTAGAGACACAGAGAGAAAAGAGTTTGTAGTATCTGAGAAGGTAAGAATTTCATGAAAAAAAGTATGTTGTTAGCAGTGCAGCATTAAGGAGTGGTAAAAAAAGAACATTGTGATTAGTAGCATGGAGATCATTAAACAGCTTAGGAAGCTTTGTTTTAATGGAGTTACTGGGGAGTGAGTAGAATGGAACAAGTCAAAGACGAGGAAGGAGATACAGGTGGCAATTAAATTATTTCCTTGTGATGCTATCATTCTATACTCCCATGTCCCTCACTAAACATGGTCTCTGACTTTATGAATCACTTAATACTTGGGGAAAAAAGGAGACTATGTTGATGTCAGAAAAAGAAAAAAATTGAAGAAAATACATAGTATTAGTCCCATAGCACTATACCAACTCAGGAATTCCTATATTACATTGTTAATATGTTTCAATGTTAAGGTCTTTGTTCCTCCCTAGTATCTTATTTAACATCTGACTGCAGTCTATTATGTATAAGTTAACTTTTAAAAATCCTTTATGCACTTTAAAATTAGTTCTATAATTGTATTATCACTATGGATAAATTGGCTACATTTCAGCATGAAATATAAATGGATTTGACTTTTCTTATTAATATTTGATGGTACATGGTTTAATATTGAATTGAACCAGAAGTCTGAGGTGGTCATGAAAAGGGCAATTTATAAATGTGAATTTAACCAGGGTATTATAAAATAAATCTTAGTTTTAGTACTTCTGAATAAATGTGGCTTATTAGACTATCGACTTATAAGGCATCTTCAATTAAAAGTAGAACATCTTCATTACCATGATGAAGAAATAATCAACATTTTCCTGTTTAATAGTATTCAAAAAGGTGGCTCATGCGGAATAAACAATGTCCTATTTTTTTGAAATACACCCTATTTAATAGCCTCTGACTATTATCAATACAATTGAGAGATGCTGACATTTTTATTTGAATCCTTATTTCTTCTATAGGGTATTGATTGGCTTTATTCGCATCATAAAATCTCAACATTGTCAAATGGACTACTTCTATTAGTTCCATTTACTTTGGTTGTCACATACAAAGAAATTCTACCTGATACCTTTGGTGTGGGGAAAAAATGCCTAGTAATAAATCACCTTGCTTATTTAATGCGAAACCATAATACTCATATACTGCTATATATTCATTGCACTTAATTTTTAGAAAACAGAACTTTAAAAACACTTAACATCAAATAGAGCCACTTGTCCCTAACTAAACTTTAAGTTTATTGTAGAAACCCAAAACTATGGTTTTAAATAGGAAGAACAGTACCTGTATGCCATTTTAAAAAATGTTTTGAGTTGATACCGGTTAATAAGATCATATAGATTTCAAATGTGCATTTCTATGATACATGATCTGCATATTCCATTGTGTGCCCACCACCCAAAGTCAAATCACCTTTCATTTCTGTATATTTGTCCCCCTTTACCTGTTACCAGACCCACTCCCCTTCCATCTGGTAACCACCCGCAGTGTTATCTGTGCCTATGGTTTTTGTTTGTTTTTCTTATGTGTTCCTTTGTTGCTTTCAGTTTTATATCCCACATGTGAGTGAAATCATATGGTTCTTAACTTTTTTGTCTGACTTATTTCACTTACCATGATATTCCCAAGGTCCGTCCATGTTGTCACAAACAAACACACATACAGAGCTGTTCAATTTGATAATCCTAAAAGGCCTTGAGAATCATGCCATGGTTAATCACGGGCTTTGTCCTTATTTCTTTCCCATGTCTGTCAGTCCACAATTTAGAAAAAACAGTTGCCTCATCCAACTAATGTTTTACAAATTAATTTTTTTAAATTTCAATCTAATTTGAATTATGGAAGAAGCAAGACTTGTTACATGATTTCTGGGACCCACTACAAAATGACAGTTTGGAAGCTCTCTTATTAATAATTGTGAAAAATTTCAAGGTGGCAACCACAGATCATTAAATCAAGCACCCTTCTAAGTGTGAATTCTGTGTGCCTGCACAGGTTGCCAGTGAAGTCAGCCTGCTAATAAGACATTGAAACAAGCCTGAGAAAACTAAACCATGATCTCAAAGTCCATTCCAAACAAAATCTCATCCAAGACCCATATTTTCAGGACCCATCGTCTGCTCCAAAGAAAATCAACAGTTCTTATCATTACTATACTTTTCTAAATTTTAATATTTATATACTTTTCCTACATATCTACAACATGCATTTTTCCCCAACAGCTCCCCTTGGCATTGCACAGCGATAAAATGATCTATGGACCATCTGCTAGTGAAACTCCCACTATTTTCAGAGGATGTTCTGTAGCCCATCTTGAAGTAAAGCTCCCTTTGTGTAGTTTTATGGTCCTTGGTTTTCAAAATCAGGTAAGGTTTTCGCAGTTATAATAGAAACTGAAGGGCTCTCCCTCCACTTAGGCATTGAAGCCTAGAGTTTCACAAACTATCTTTCATGAGTATTACACCCAGGCCCATGGCCCAAATCAGGTAGATGCTGGAAATTTAACAGTGCACACTAATATGAAGTCTGAGCATAAAATTGAAGTGTTAAATGGAGTATAAAATTGAAGCAGCCTGTTTTCAAGCGTGGGCCTGCCTCGGGCTCTGCGTGCTATCAGGAGGGTGCAGACACCGGATACTCCTCAGGTTGACAGGAATTGCAGAGTCCTGTCTGAGACGTTTTAAAGTGAATAGAGAAAAGACAAGAATTAGGAACCATGAAAACATCAGAGCCCTCTCATTCAATAGTATTTTTAATTTGTCTTCTCAAGGTATTAAGAAACATTCTTGAAAAGTTTGTAAATATATTTCAAATGATAACTATTCAAATGAGAAATTCTCTTTGATTCTGGCTAAATATCTTAATATCTAGCTATTTATTGAAAATAATATTGTTGTTGATATGGGTAGGAATGATAACTGCTCCCATCAGGTTCATTCAAAATGTGAAAATAATCATCTGAAAGACAGTAAAATAATAGAAAAATAGGGTAATTATCAATTAACAAAGTAAAAACATATATACACTTTCTGGCTACAACTGAAACTTCTTTAGGTTTTTAATTTTTTAGTTTGCATGGTTTTAATTTTCATGAAGAGATACTTGTACATCTCTAATAACAACAACAGCAACAGAAAATACATTCTGTTCCATTCCAGTGAACCTGGAAAACTATATGCAGAAATAGGTAACTGTGCTTTTTAAATACAATCTCAACAATATATTAAGTGATCTACGTATATTCATTGACTGGACTGGCATATATTTTATGGTATATCTTTACTTTCTATTCAAACAAATGTCACAACAGTGTTTTTGAATTCTGAGTTAATGCTCTAAAAATCATATTCAGAACACAATCACTTCCAAGCTTAACTAGTCGTAATGGCTGCAATAATGAATTGCAGGCATAAACAAGTCTGAGACACTGGCAAAGCAGATCAGAAGAGACATGTTTTGAGAAGATGTTTTCTCTAAGTAAAAGATGGCAATTTGCCCTCTAATGAACATTTTATTAGGTGAAATCTCATCACTTAGCAGCCCTTGAGACCTTGATAGCCTTCCTAATCATTCTGCTCGTGGTTGCAGCATAATGGAGAAGGGGCACATGAAGCCCAAGCAAAGTCAGGAGACACTTACTGTGGTTTTTGAAGAGTGAAAAATAAAATCATCTCAGATATACCCTCTGACAAGTTCCACATTGCAACACATCTTGAAAACTCTTTTAAAAGTCTAGGATCATTAGCTGTTTTTAGTAGTCTGTCACTGTACAAGCTTTTTATGCTTCCAGAAAACCATGTTGAATTATCACAGCAGTATACAGCTTCTTTTTTCTACTTCCTCACAGGGGATTTCACAGGATCCCCTCTGTGAGATACTTCAGAATAAATAGACACCAAGAAAGAAAGATGTGTGTAAGTATTTGCTAGAATTTATGGTATACCTGATACATAAAATGCCTAACTGGCCCAAACTGAAAACTGTGCATAGAGATCTACATTTCAGAAGTTTCTGTTTTTCAAAAAATAATACTACAAAGTTATTATTTAAAGGCATTTTTAAATGCAGTTAGTATATTATACTCACAGGTCATAATCTACCTGAGAAAAAAAAACTGAGTGCAAAGGAACATATATTGAAGTTTTGGGATTTCTTGGTTATTACGGTCAACCTGAAATCAAGATAATGTCTATCAAGTAAACTAGAAAAAACTCAAATAGGTATGTCAGGAAAAATACATATAAGTAGCTATATGACATATTAGTTACTGTGAATGGTCCTCCAAACTAAAAAAGAAAAAAAAAAAAGTAGCTTTGAGAACAAAGCTACTTAAACCAACTCATGGCCTAACACAAAATGAAGGAATCTGCAGCCCTGTGAGGGAGGCGGAGGGAGAAACACTCGAGGCAGCTGTAAAGTCACCTGTTTTATTGAAGCTTCTGCCAGACCCTCACATCTTGAACCTCGGTTTCAAAAGCCATGGGGACATTGGATGTGAGAATTTAGCTCAAGGCCTTGTCAATCTGAGTAATTGATAGAGAGCACATGAATAAAATTGGGGAATCAAAGAGATGTCAACTTGAAAGTGTTAAAAAAATGTAGCCCTTTCTACAGAAATAGAGAAATCCAATCCTGGTCTTGACAATGGTGTGCAGTGGAGGACAAAGATGTTTACCCTAGAATTTCAGAGTTACAAGGCAGCTCACAAGCACACTCAAAGTAATAACATTCTGTGGTCTGAAAAAAAAATTCAAATACGCATATAATTTCACTTGTATGCTAGTTAATGATGGCCTTATTTGTCTGATAGAGATAAATTAAAATTATCTTTGGATAAATTCAATTTTATCCCAAGATTAAAATTTCCATATAATTGAAACTGAGTAATTTATAATGAAAACATACAAAATTAGAAAGAAAATAGTGAAATAAATAGATGTAACAAAAAAGACCCATAAGATTAATTATAAAATGTAGACACAAAACACAGAATAAAACATAAAATGACAATGATGTATTTCTAAATAATAAGAAGCTAGCAAAAATTAGTAGAGAACAAGATAGTTTGATAAAACAGATTAAGATAGCTTCTTAAAGTTATAAAAATAATAACAAAAAATACAAAGTTTAGGAGACACATTAAATAGAGCCAGAGACTCATAAAGTCTCTACAGAAATAGAGAAATGTAATTTTATTTTTCTTATTTTTAAATCTGTGTTGTATGTATTTTAAAAGCTGTTTTATCATTATGCTGTATCATTTTGGGGAAATATAAACTATCTCCATATAAAAATTATGGAAGAGAGATCAAGAAAGTCATTGTGTGGCAGAGAGTTTCTATAGAAACAGAAGATGGGAAATAGGCAATATGAAAATATTGAACAATTTTCCCTGAATAGTTGAAAGTATTTAGATCGGCTAAACAAAGTCATACAAATTTGTAAAATTTGTATAACAGTTCTGAATTTGTCTGAATATTATAAATTATTAACATAGTCTCAAAAATATAAAACAGAAATTTACAGAAGTACAAAAAACATTTGTGAGAGAGCTTATTGCTTATATTTTTTTTCAAAACTTGTCAAGTTATACATTTAGGAAATATTCCCCATTGCTGAGCTGTGAGGTTGGACTCAATTGATCTCTGAAGATTGACATTATAATGATTTCACATTCTGAATACATTCTTACATTTAATTTTTAAAGTATATTAAAATTTTTGTTTTATAATTAATATAATTTATTAGGTTACTGAATGCAAAACAAACTCATAAAAAACATGTTTTACCAGTTACAATAAAAATTTATACTTTAATACAAAGATAGCAAAAATACTAAGGTGTTCCTAGTAATAAGTATCATTTATAGCAAGAATATAAAGATTAATTTAAAATACTGAAGAATATATAAATATTTATGACTATACAGGGTGGTATAAACATAGGCTTATTGTTGTGAGTACATGAAACACCGTTCATTGTTGTATTATTATTTATTACTTACTGTACTATTTTCCATATGAACAACTGTAAACCTATTTTTGCCCCACCCTGTATACCTGGTTTAGGGGTAGAAATAAAGAATCAATATTACATAGTTATCAACTGTCCCCTAAAACTGGTTGAGAAATTCTGTGGAATTCCAGTCTATTACATCCCAAGAGACTTTTCATCAATATTAACATGCTGATTCTAAAATGTTTAGAGAAATTCAGAAAGCAAAATAAATACTCTTCTAAAAAAACACACACACACAAAAGAGGGAGATACCCTACTAAAGTTCAAGACATTATAAAGCAATAGTAATTATATCTAAGTGGAATTATATGTGTAAATGAAAACTTCAAGGAAAAAAATAGAATGCTCAGAAACAAGAGTGCTAGAGAGAAAAAGTGTTACTTCCTCTTGAATTAAATACATGGGCAAAGTGTTTGAAAGGTATTCTCTCTACTTAGTTTTAATGACACAAAACCCACTCTTTAGGTAGTCTCAAGCTTTCTGCCAATTTCAAATGTTGAAAACATCTGCAGTGCATATTTTTGGATTCTATTGGGATCTTTTAAATCACTATTTGCAAGGGGACCTATTTCAGATGTGTTAGGCAAATTGAGACTGCAACACCCGTTAAAAGTAAGTTGTGGCTCCATAGACATAATAAGTAGAATAGATGTTTTAAAAGTTTTCTGTCAAAAAGAGGAAGCCCTTAGATAACTATTTTCATATAACTCAGAGACACAGTCTGAATATATGTGCATATATATATATGCACATTATATATTAACTTTACATGGATATCTGTGTGTATGTTAACATTTACACATATCTAATTTGTTATTGAGCCTAGATTCCTATATTCTCCAAATTCAAGTTGATTGTGAATTTTTTAAAACAACAATAGGTTTATATGCCTATTTAATAATATTTTATTTTCATCCTTATTCTTTCTCTATACAAGAGAACATATCGTTCTCTTCAGAATGGTAAGTTAGGACTTCTGGCCAAGATGGAGGTGTAGATGGACACACTGTGCCTCCTCTCACAACCAAGATTAAGGCCAACAAAAATATAGAACCAAAAAACCCCCAGCCAGAACTGATAGAAAATTGAATTGTACGGAAGTCCGACAATGATTCAACCAGACCAGTAAGAGGGGCGGAGTCGGCAGCCAGCTAAGAGGGATCTTGGAGGGAGAAGGCGGTGGCTGGTGGTCCCGGGCACACAGGTGGCGGTTGGCACACCCCAGGTGCACAGGCGGTGATTGTGGAATGTGAGGAGGCAATGAGCAGACCAAGAGGGGCACACAAGGTAGCTTACAGCGGACACACATTTGTGCACAGATAAACCGGGTGAAAACGGGCAGTAAGCCATACTGTGCTACGCAGGGTCCCAGTGCTGGAAAATGAAGCCTGGAGGCACCGATTGAAAATAATTGTGGCAGTTGTGGTGCCGGGAGGGAGTCCCAGCCTCACAGGAGAGGTCGTTGGGGAGATCCACGGGGTCCTGGAGTGTGCGTAGGCCCACCCACACAGAGGTCAGCACCAGAAGGGCCCAATTTGCTTGGGCAAAGTGGTGGAAGGGATTGGAATCTGAGAGAGAGCAGAGTGAGCACCATTGTTCCCTCTCGGACCCCGCCCCCATATCCAGCATCACAACCCAGCAACTGGGCAGCCCTTCCCTGGTGAACCCCTATGGCTCCACCCCTCACTACGTAACAGCTGCGACCAGACCAAAAAAGAAAAAAATCCAAAAATGGCTCAAATGGGAGAACCGATCAAAGCCCCAGAGCCAATTCATCTAAGCCACCAAGAGATAGACAACCTATCAGAAGCACAGTTCAAACCACTGGTGATTAGGATGCTCACAGAATTGGTTGATTTTGGTCACAGATTAGATGAACAAATGAAGGCAACACTAAGTGAAATGAAGGAAAATGCACAGGTAACCAATAGTGATGGGAGGAAAACTGGGACTCATATCAATGGATTAGACCAGAAGGAAGAAAGAAACAACCAAACAGAAAAGAATGAAGAAACAAGAATTCAAAAAAATGAGGAGAGGCTTAGGAACCTCCAGGACATCTTGAAGCGTCCCAACATCCGAATTATAGGGGTACCAGAAGGGGAAGAGGAAGAACAACAAGTGGAAAACTTATTTGAACAAATAATAAAGGAGAACTTCCCCAATCTGGCAAAGGAAATAGACTTCCAGGAAGTCCAGGAAGCTCAGAGAGTCCCAAAGAGGGTGGACCCAAGGAGGAACACACCAAGGCACATCATAATTACATTAGCCAAGATTCAAATGAAGGAGAGAATTCTAGAAGCAGCAAGGGATAAGGGCACAGTCACCTACAGAGGAGTTCCCATCAGACTGTCAGCTGATTTCTCAAAAGAGACCTTCCAGGCAAGAAGGGGCTGGAAAGAAGTATTCCAAGTCATGAGAGGCAAGGACCTACATCCAAGATTGCTCTATCCAGAGAAGCTGCCATTTAGAATGGAAGGGAAGATAAAGCACTTCTCAGATAAGGTCAAGTTCAAGGAGTTCATCATCACCAAGCCCTTATTATATGAAATGTTAAAGGGACTTACCTAAGAAAAAGAAAAGAAAAATATGAACAGTAAAAAAACAGGAAACACAGGTATTAACAACCACACCTAAAACAAAAGCAAACTAAACAAATGACTAGAACAGGAGCAGAAACACAGAAATGGAGATCACATGGAGGGTTAGCAACAGGGGAGTGGGAGGAGGAGGGGGGGGAAGGTACAGAGAATAAGTATATAGATGGTGGGTAGAAAATAGATAGGGGAGGGCAAGAATAGTGTGGGAAAAGTAGAAGCTAAAGAACTTATGACACATGGACATGAACTAAAGGGGGGAATGTGGGTGGGAGGGGGTGTGCAGGGTGGAGGGGAATAATGGGGGAGAAATGGGACAACTGTAATAGCATAATCAATAAAATATAATTAAAAATAATAAAAAGAAAAAGAAAACAAAAAGAAAAAGAAAGAATGGTAAGTTAAATTGTCCACATCTGTTTAAATTGTCCACATCTCTATATAAATGAAAATTGGGTGACTGGAATACAAGAAAATTTCTAAATGGAAGCCTATATTTGCATAGTAAATAAGTACATTTCCCAGTCAGTGATAATGACTTAGTGGGTTTAAAATATTTTAGATTCTTGTTCTATTACAGTCCTTGCCATTCCCACACCCCCACCCCACTCCCACAGTCAATCCCCACCTTGTTGTCCCTGTCCATGGTTCATTTATAACTGTTCTTTAACTAGACCCTTCCCTTTCATCCCTCCCTTAACCCCCTGCTCCCCTCCCCTCTGGTTACTGTCAGTTTGTTTCTTGTTTCCATGACCCTGGTTCTATTTTGCTACTTTGTTTGTCTTGTTCATTAGGTTCCTGTTATAGGGGAGATCATATGGTATTTGTCTTTAGCTGCCTGGCTTATTTCACTCAGCACAATGCTCTCCAGATCCATCCATGTTGTCTCAAAGGGTAGGAGTTCCTTCCTTTTTTCTGCTGCATAGTATTCCATCAAGTAAATGTACCATAGCTTTTTGGCCCACTCATTTACTGATGGGCACTTAGGCTTTTTCCAACACTTGACTATTATAAATAATGCTGCTATGAATATCGTGGTGCATAGGTTCTCTTGAACTGCTGTTTCAGGATTCTTAGGGTATAATCCTAGTAGTGAAATCCCTGGGTAAAAAAAGCAGTTCAATTTTTAGTTTTCTGAGGAAATTCCATACTGTTTTCCACGGTGGCCGCACCAGTCTGCATTTCCACCAACAGTGCTCTAGGGTTCCCTTTTCTCCACAACTGTGCCAGCACTTGTTTTTTGCTGATTTATTTATGATGGCCATTGTGACTGGCATGAAGTGGTATTTCACTGTGCTTTTTATTTGCATCTCTCTGATGGCTAGTGATGTTGAGCATACTTTCATATATCTATGGGCCCTCTATATGTCCTCCTTGGAGAAGTGTCTGTTCAAGCTCCTTTGCCCATTTTTAATTGGATTGTTTGTCTTCCTGATACTGAGTCCTATGGGTCCTTTCTATATTTTGGAGATCAAATCATTGTCTGATGTATCATTGGTAAATATATTTTCCCATACAGTTGGTTCCCTTTTCATTTTGATCATATTTCCTTTAGCCATTAAAAAGATCATAAAAGCTTTTTAATTTGACATAGTCACATTTGTTTATTCTTTTCTTTATTTACCTTGACCCAGAGGATGTATCCGTGAAAATATTGCTGTGTGAGATATCTGAAATTTTACTGCCTATGTTTTTCTCTAGGATTCTATGGTAACACAGCTTATGTTTAAGTCTTTTATCCATTTTGAGTTTATTCTGGTGTATGGTACATGTTAAAATAATTTTTCTTTATACACACACACACACACACCCTTTCTAGTATGTGGATTTGTCATTATTCTTCAGTCTATTCAGTCTCACACCTTTATGGCTGGATTGACAATGGCTTTTTAATTACTTCATGGATTAAGATATTTGCCAAATCAAATAGAATCACTATTAATAATAAATGGCCTCTGTCTGACACGGTCTAGTTCAGGAGCTTGTTATTTATTCATCCTTCTTTTTAGTGGTGCAGCATAATGTTTTAATAGAAATGACAATTTTTTTTAAGGAATGTAGCTCCAGATGTAAACATAAATAAATTTATTGATTAATTTTAGCATAGTTTTCCCAACGGGAAAATTAGAGTAATAAAACTACTCTAGACTGAAATGAACTTATAAAATATATGTTGTCTGCAAAATATCTGGAACATTACATTTTTGCACTTAATATTGAAAATTAGCATCACCAATCACTGTACAAGCCTTTCTGCTAGGCCTTTAAATTTTTAACATTTATTTATTGATTTTAGAGGGAGAGAGGAAGGGAGAGAGAGTAAGAAACACTGATTTGTTGATGAGTTGTTCCAAGTATTTATGCATTCATTGGTTGCTCCTGGTATATGTCCTGACCGAGGATCAAATCTGCAACGTTGGGGTGTTGGGATGATGGTGCAACCAATTGAGCTACCCAGCCAGGGCTCTGCTTAGCTCTTTAAAGATAAATAAACATTATTCCTGTTTTATTGTTTTCATTTTCATAGCCTATTATGGGAGACAGACATACAACAGATCGTTTTAATAGGATTTTGTTAAGTACCATGGTAAAGATATGATTGGACCATTTTTGAAGTTGGGGGAATAATAACTCAAATAAATATTTCAAAATATACTGTGTTAGCCTGATCCCTGATTGTGGTGTGGACGAATTGCCAGTAGAAAAGCCTATCAAGGGAAGTGGTAGGGAAAGTACGAAACTTCATTTTTCTCTTAATGTCCTGTCTACACAAACTCATCTGCCTTCTGATTCTTAGTCTGAGTGCTTGTTTAAAAATAAGGTATAAATAGCCCTGCCTGGCGTGGCTCAGTGGATTGAGCACTGGACTATGAAGGTATGAGTCACTGGTTCGATTCCCAGTTAGGGCACATACCTGGGTTGCAGGCCAGGTCCCCAGTAGGGCATGCACAAGAGGCAACCACACAGTGATGTTTATCTCCCTCTTTTTCTCCCTCCATCCCATCTTTTTAAAAATAAATAAATAAAATCTTCAAAAAAAAAGGCATAAATAAAATCATTCAATCTCTGAGGTGTGAATGACTTAACATGAAAGGCACACACGTATGTTTACAATATTTGTTTCAACCTAATCATATTCAGGAAATATTATCCCTGAGTGCTTTTGTTTTCACCCATTGTGGTTCTTCTTTTCATTGACGGATTGGGAATTTTTTTAAAAAAATCATTTAATTGATCCTTTAATTGGCATGAGCTTCATAATGAGTATTGATTTCTCTGCTAGTCTTTTTTTTATTGTTGTTCAAGTACAGTTGTCTCCATTTTCATCCCCCCCAAACCCTCCCACCCCACCGATCCCCACCTCCCACCCTTGAACCCACCCGCTTTGGCTTTGGCTTTGTGTTCATACATGCCCCTTGATGATTCCCTCCATTCCCCCTATTATCTCTCCCCCCTCTTCTCTCTGGTTACTGTCAGATTGTTCTTTATTTCAATGTCTCTGGTTGTATTTGCTTGTTTGTTTGTTTTGTTGATTAATTTCTCTACTATTCTTAAATGATACTGATGCTGTTAGTGGCACTGTTTCTGAGATTTCATGAGTTATATAGAGTAGAATCAATTCCACATAACCCCTAAAAGAGTCTTGTGGCAATAATAAGGTCTTATTGGTGTTTTCTCTTAGAATTTTAAAATATAAGATACTTAGTTTATATTTGCAAAATTACTGAATAAAAAGTTACATCTTTGTGGAACAGATGTTTCATAGGATTCAGAAAAATTATTATTGGGGAGCAGAAGAAGGCAAGAACATTTGAGTTTTAGATGTACTATGCCTAACTGAAGAACTACAGAGACCAGAAGTCAACATAAAGAGACATATTTCTGTAATATGTGAGAAAGTCAGGAAAATGCTTATGTTGATCAGTTCGGGGGTGATCATCGCTTCCAACTGTGTGATCCTGACAGTCCAAATGACCTATTTTCTTTGCACCTGTGCCCATTTTTACTTGGAATTTCCTGGAGCTAAAGTATGAAATGCAAATTGTGTGGTTCATTAGACTTTCCTTTAATTAAATGTGAAAATACCTAACAGCAAAATGGAAAAATTATTCTAAAATACCTTTGCAATGCTTATTCTTGTTTATTACTCATAGTCCTTTCCTGTTTACAATATAATAATACATTCCTCTGCTTAGAAAGGAGAAGTGACCTTCTAAATTCATGTACCATTTGTCAGCTACCACAAAATGATTTTTTTTTCTTTCTACCATGGCCAAAAGCATTGATTTAATTCATAGATATATGTAAAAACTTAATTGAGGAAATTATTTTTAAAATATTTTCTTTGGTATATATTTTTACTATTTGTCTACTTTTCCTTCTTTCCACCTTAGAATGGAAAAAAATAATGAATTCCTGATGAGTAGGCACTATGAAAAAGTTTGCTATAGTGATGAAATTTGGTCTATTTCCAGAGACACCAGCTTTGAATCGGCAAATCTTATTTGAAATGTGTATTAGATTCAATTTCAGTGACTTACAAATTGAGAATCTTGAGGACATTGAGGAAAAAAAACTTCTTACTTACATTTAGTGTTTTCGTAAAATTTATGTTCTGTGTTTATTTTACACAAGCAGTATCCAAATACATTTTTAGTGTAAAATGGCTCAAGAAATATAGAAATACATATAGCAAAATGTAAAAATCCTTTTTATCATGTCCCCTATGTATACATATTTCCTTGGAAGTAGCCATTATTAACAATTTTATAATAATTTGAACACTTTCACTCTACATTTAAAAAATTAAATGGAATAGTTATGTAAGCATATGCTGTGAGAATGCATTTGTTTGTTTTGTTTGTTCATTTCAGTTAAACACATGTTTGAATGTATGGAAGTTATAAAGTCAAGTGCATTTCTTCTTGCAAGTCACAATCACAAAAATTTGAAAACACCAATCCCATTTTCTCATGTTACCAATACAGAAACTATGAATAAAGTGGCAAAGCAGGTTGCCTAAGCTCACACAGCTGCTCAGTGGCAGTGCCTGGGCAAGAACTCAGGTTTCTCCTGGTCTGTTGCAGAGCTCTGCTCACTACAGCCTACATTTCTCTGGTGCTGCACCCAGAAACCCCCTGGAATGGAACTGACTAGAGAGCTCAGTGAGTCCCCAATCCCACCAGAGCTCCCCACCAGGAGTGGGTATTCATCATCTCACCCCAGGGTGGGTGCAGTTGGCAGGGATATCAACAGACAATGGGTACAGAGGGCCGGAACCTTTGGTTGAGTTAGTTTTGCACATGCAGCCAAGACTGACCTTGACATTCATCTCAAAACTTTTTAAACAATCACTAAATTAGTGCAAAAAGCAGTAACAGAAGCCACTTTCAGATGGATGTGAGGGATAAGATGTTCTATAGCAAGTCAGGAGCACTGGTTTCTCTCTGCAGGAATGTGGGCCAGCAGAACAGCATTCTGCAAATGAGATTCCAGGCCATGGGCAGGAGCATTCATTGCCTGCCCATTCAGACTACAATTACACTCATCCTTAGAGAACAAGAGTACCCTCCTCTCTGGGGTGTGCTATCTGCCTTTCACTGTGGCCCCTGGGGAGATCAACAATGTGGTCAGAGGGGAGTGAGGGTGCAGTGAATGTCAGAAACTAACAAGCCCCATCATTTTACAGGTGGGAAAACCAAGGCTCAGACAGGCCCAGAGACTTGAGCAAGGTCACAGAGCTAGCTGGATGGAGAGCCACATGTAACTCAACTCCAGGACTCCCGATTCCCAGCCTCCCACTTCTCAAACACACACACAAAGCACCTGGACATCTTGTTAAAATGCAGGTTCAGAAGGAGTGGAGAAAGGCCTGACATTCTGCATTCTTAAGAAATTTCCAGGTGTTGCCTATACAGCTGGTCCATGGACCACACTTTGAGCAGCAGAGTTCTACAGGAGGCTGACTTATGTTTCATCTCTGATGATATCAAGGCTTAAATTCTCCACTTCAATCCAGCAAATTTTTTAAGACTGTCATGCATTTAAAACAATACCTATTATTATTTTAATATTAATCAAATATTTATGTGCCTGAATTATTTCAAATGCTTACATGTATTATCACATTTAATCCTCAGACTCTGAGATGGATTCTGTTGTCATCCCAATTTTACAGAAAAGGAAGCTGAGACTCAGAGGGGTTAAGCAACTTGTTTAAAATATTGCAGCTCTAATCCCTGGATTTATATGTTGTTTTGGTTGTATTTATCTAAATAAGAAGACAGGAAATCATAAGAATTCCTCAAATTACATTGTTTGATTTATCTGGAATAGGAAAAATACTTCTATGAATAAACATTCCAAGTGACATTAATAGAAATCATTTTATTGTAGGAAAACCCAGACAACTCTCCTTTTTACCTTATTTGAAAAACCTCCCTACATTTCCTAGTATAAATTTTGTGTAGTGTGAAAGAGAGAGTTGATTAAAAGGAAACACTTCTATGATATCCTCCTTGAGGAACAAATAGTGACTATTCCTGTTTTCACTAATATACACTTCTCTTAAATATCTGAACTAATTAAACTCATAATTCAGTTAGCACACCAATTAATACAATGCAATGAACTAAAATTGTAGTGCTGTTCATTAAGGTAAATACTTGTACTAGGTCCAAGGGGAACTAATACATTCACAAAATGTATGCTGTCAGTTTCATTTGGCATCATCTGTGATAGAAACTACTACTGTGTTGAATTTAGAATTTAGTTATTTTGATTGATAGATAATGTTTTTAGATAAAGCTATGAACAAACCCCTTTCATTCTAGGACATATTTCTCTTAACCTTAATCCATTATCCAATTACTCTTCAAATAATTGGGTGCCAGAAATTGCTTTGAGAATGTTACTTGCATTGTGTTATTTGATTCTCATTTTACCCTGTCTTACAAGTATCAGTTGCCCCAATTCACAAAGAGGAAACATGTCTAAATACACAACTGGGAAGTGAGAGAGGTTTCATCCCTCTTTAATTCAGGTTTCTAATTCCAAAATCTAGGAAGTGTCAGCTTGCGTCCTATGTCCTTGCTTCCACTCAGGGACAATCTGGCAAATACCGTCTGAAGTTATAAAATTAATTCATCCATAATCCTTTGAGTTTTCACAATAAGTCAGGTAAAGTTCTAATTGCTAATATTAAGGCAGTGTACAAAACTAAAGTTCTGTCTCAAATACAAAAGACAAAAAACTTCTAGATCAGTAGAAACATATCCTTTATATGGTTTGTTGTTTATCCACCTACTTGGCCAAGCTGAGTCCATATGTCAGATTGTTGGACTCAGTATAGTGTGTTTTTTACTTCTGAGTCCCCACTGTCTGACTCAGGATTATTTGTTTAATGAATCAATATATGAAGTAGACTCCTAGATATACACTATAGTTCTTAAAAGGGCAATAACTGATGTCATTGCCTAAGCTGAATCCTGGAAAACTGCTTACTATTTTTTTTCTTTCAAGCAATGCATTTTCTCTATACTTTAATATAATCGTTTGTAAAATGGTGTAAGAATACAGTAAAAATATAGGCTTTAGCAATATATCAGTAAATCTGCACATTGAAAGTCCTTAGAGTTTTTGGTGCAGACTAAGTTCTTAGTTAATGTTAGACTGTGGGGATCTAGTCACCTAGGAGTCACACTCATTAGAGCATGATGCAAAGAACACTGGACTTGAGATCAGAAATGAGACCCTGTAAAATACCCATTGTATGACTTTAGTCATGGCTTTTAACTCTTCCAGACCTAGGGTTTTATAGTGACAAAATTATAAAAAAGTGACTTCTGTTGAGAAAATTTTGTTGTGGGGATTAAGTGCAAAGTGAATCATTCATTTATGTATTCAGTCAAGAACTATTTATCATACAACAAATATTATAAGTGATAGTCACTTTCTTATGTATTAGGAATATAAAGGATGTAGTCATGCTCTTGGGATATTTACAGTGGAAAGTTATTTAGTTTTTATGAATGCTTTCTCCTTCATTCAGTTTGCTTTTGATGTATGAGGTCTGGATGGGATGAAATATTTAAGGAGTGACCTGTACAGCCACAAAATGGAATAAGGTAGTTCATGTGTAGCTGTATCAGGTAGGAATTATTATTATTTTTTTAGTCTTTTGGCTGAAGTATGAAGATTTCTTCTTTCTGGCAGTCTAAGGATTGTTTATTTTAAATTCACAGCCTAATATTGTTTATTTTAAAATTTGGATTTTTTACATAAACTTGGTTTTCCAGACCACTTCAAATTATTTCAATGACACATCTAAGTATTCATGTTTAGAGTTTAAATATGTGTATGACATATAATATCTCCCAACAGTGATATTAAATCTGTAGTGGAGGCTCTGTGGAAACTAGAAGTAGTATTTGTTTTTGACTTTCTGCAGATCAAATTTTCTTTTGTTGCTAATGCAACAAAAAGTGACCTTTAATGAATGACTTTCAAATGACAACAAAGGAATCCAGCATGTAGTGAGATAAGACACACATGCTTTTGGATATCACTCTAGAATTTAACTTGTATTATTCTTATTATATTATATTGATTATGCCATTATAGTTGTCCCAATTTTTCCTTTGCCACCCTCCACTGAGCTCTTCCAACCCCCCTCTG